>NW_026465368.1:0-13377 GCF_026875155.1 Cherax quadricarinatus
TAAAATTTTACTTAAACAAGTTAACACAAAGATTATCATCCTTCTTGTAGAACTACACCAGCGCTCATGTTTGGAAGCCAGTTCAGAAGAGAGATTATTTAGTTATCGAACAGAGATCAATCTCACAATTTATTTCACAAAAATCACGTTCAGACCATTACAGCCAACAAACCACGAGAACATTGCAAAAAAACTCGCCAGTAAGGCGTACATTAGTTAACACAGTAATTCCATCAGTTCCACTTTCTTTTTTAAAAACTGTTTCAGTACTTTGAGAAAATTGGCATATATACAAAATAAGTTACTGCTTAGTACCCTGTGTGTAAGGGCCCTATCAGGCATTAAAAATATGGAAGCCATTTAGAAGAACTACAATGAATTGTTTAAAACATTTAGTGGGAAAAACGCATTATTTTACACTCAAAACTGGCAGATTGCACCTACACACTTAAATATTACTCTGCGCCCTCGACGAATTGGGAAATACACCATTTTGAATGAATGAAGCCAAGCAGAAGAGACTTTTGAAAGTTATCGATCCATTCCGAGAAACCTGACTTAGCTTTGTAACAGTGTTCACAGGATGCCTACACACATTAATAGTTTCACGAAGCTTTTAGCCTTACTCCTTTTACAGGTGAGCCAACGTTAAAGAGTTGAAGTTGATGGATAATTCTTTTCTGAAGACATAAACGAATGTTTCGTGGATGAAGATAAAGAAAAAATTAAACACTTTAATTTTTCCCCTTCAGGTTACCTAAATAATTTTTATAACCTCAGAAGAATATCATGCCCTTTTTTAATCTTTCAACTTTCTGCATAATCAGGGAAAACGAAAAGTTGAAAATTATTAAAAATCACAGTTTTAATAAGATTTATTGTAAGATTTTACTGATAAGAAAAATAAATTCCCAATAAAAGCATTAGTGCCAAGAGAAGCCAGCCAATGCTCGGGTTTTAATAAACTTCTAATAAACCATTTGTGAGATACTAAATATAAAAAAACTATCAAAAAATCGAAGTAGCCTATATAACGACAGTAAATTTCTTTGATCAGGTCTCACAGGCTAGACATCACAAGCTACATATGCTTGGTGCTCTCAAAGGAAAAACCGGTGCTATTTTAAGGCAAATATTTAATAATGAATTTTTAGAAATTAGCACTAAAAATTTTCCACCATGAAAAAGTACTTAGTGTTTAAAGTCCTAAAAATTTATTTTAATTAAAGATAAATTGTTTAAAGAATTATTTAAATATTTTAAAAAATCATGTATGCCAAATTATGTGTATATCTTAAGAATTTATAAAAAAAAATATACAATCCCTATTTTCCGGATTAAATTACTGTTGTTTTGTAGTGAAAAGATTATATGTGCCTTAATGACCCTAGAGTAATTAAGCTTTTAAATCCGTTAAACCAACCCCAAAAGGAAAAAAAAAACAAATATCGTGAATTAACTTATACTTTTTTTTTTTAAAATTGAGATTATTTCTGAGCGTTATTTTAATGAGAGAATAAGAGAAATAAATTTGAAGATTTTATAAACGTTGGTCTTTGGAGTTAACTATTATTTCCCCATAATTAAAATTTTATTTTCTAAAATTTGCAAACTTGAAGCTAAAACTTTCCAATCACAATTCCAACCTTTGTGTTACTAACATAAACAACCTCGTAAGTTTGAAGTTGACCCGAAAAGGCGTTTCTCCCTTATCAATTAGAATTAAAATTGGAGCATGGTAGAAGCGTCTTGGAAAAAATTTCTCGGCCAATTTACAAGTATCCCCTTTCACAGGAATACCTAATGACTAGGTCAACCGTTCACCAGGTCATTAGGCAACTCAGAATGCAAGTCACTATGAGAGAGGGTAACCAAGTCACTGGGTCGACCAGGCTTGCACTCGTCAAGGAAAAGCGAGTGTGGAGAGGACTTGAAGTCAGGTTCGTCGTCTCGTTAAGCTGGAGGAGGTCGGTACACGGCTTCTGTTGATCAGGGAAGAACTTCACGCACTCCCTGCCACCCTTCTCTTGCACGTTTTTTCCTTCCTCTTGCACGGCTCCCCTTTCCTCTCCACGTTTTGCCCTCCTCTTGCACTTCTACCGGCTTAGGCAAATGGAAAATGAATAACTATTTATTTTTTCAAGCGGATCTTTACGTCTCAGTTTAGCCTAGAAATGTGTAAATATAATGACGAATAATGAAAAAAATGTGGAAATGTTCTTCATCTCTACCAAGATGAAAACGCAAATACCCTCATAGATACCCACACGACCCAGGCGGAGCAATCTCTCAGCCCATGCGAGAACACTCACTTTGTGGGCAGAATCCCCACAAAATGAGCGATACAAACAAGCTGATAAACCCTTTGTCGAACGAAACGCTGGTTAGGTCTACACGAGAAGCAATTGCAAACATTTGCGACCGCTTCTCGTAATTTGTTGCCCCTGTAGTTGATGGAACGACTTATAAGCCATCAATAGAAAGCGTTTGCATGCATATCTTCCCTGACTCTGCCACCCTCCTCCAAACTTCAACCCAGTACGTGTGGGTTACAAAGAGAGAACAGAGCAAATGCATGCAACATAAACCATACCCCCGGCCGGGATTGAACCCGCGGTCATAGAGTCTCAAAACTCCAGCCCGTCGCGGGTTCAATCCCGGCCGGGGGTATGGTTTATTTGCAATCGTATCATTACGATTTCTTGAGGCATGCAACATGTGCTTTAGATTTTAATACTTAATGAATTCATAGGCAAATACAGAAATAGAAAATACATTAAATGTAATACAATAAAGCGTAATACGTAATGTACGCCTGATACAGAGGCCGTGTCAGGTCTCTGTCAGACGTCAACTGGTACTTGAAACTAATTGGCTCAGTGCGCAAGCAAACTCGGGTAGGAGGAGGGACGAGAGAGAAAGAGAGAGAAAGAGAGAGAGAGAGAGAATATGAGACACAGAGAGAGAGTTAGCTGTAAAATTTGCATAGCTCTTTGACCTATGAGGAGCTTTTTACTAATAAAAAAAAGGTCATACACAACGTACCAAAAAAAAAAAAAATACAAAATAAAGCTGAAACCCTTTACGCTAAATGGTACACACAAAAAATCAAGTTCAAATAATCTACAACACTTTAAATAAATATAAAAACATTAACACTAAACCACTTAAAAGATCCACCTGAGGTCTCTACAGGTACACCAACAATTGCAAAAAAAAAAAAAATGACTTTAGCGAAGATGTCTATATTGTGGAGAAAGAGAATGTGCTCCACGTTCACCTGCAGAACGCCACAAGTACAAGAGAGCAGAAGAACCTGCAGGCAGTTAGGTATGGGCAAAGTGAATTACCTATCCACAAAACAGAGGTGTCTCACAGTGAAGATTCTTGTTGACAGAGAGAGGATCAAACACTCACGTCCTGTAAAACCCAGTTTAACTTGTTGCTCGTCTGTAAGGCCCACTTGGCCTGCCACCTTTCAAGAACATGCTAATGTATGTATCTCACGAAGTCAATGTGGAATAAGTCCTCTACACAGTGAACTCCATACAGCAGTCTTCGCCTCAGCCTCCGTCTATTCAATACCCGGGACCCATCATATCTCCAGGTTCTGCTGCCGATCATGAGGGGGATGAGAGAAAGAGATAGAGACAAACAGAAAAACAGACAGAGATACTGAAAGTGGTTGGTGGGAACCGGAAAAAGAGTGAAGTATACTGGAAGCTAGAAGGGAAGGGAGAATTAAGAGAGATTGGAAGAGGCTGTGGAGACTCGAAGCCTGGTTTACTGCTCACCTCAATGAAGAAGTGAAACAGGTAAATATGGACGACCCAGGATGGTGCTACCGTCACTCAACTGCTATCACCCTTCCGTTGGCACACTTCTGCTGGCACCCTCCCTCTGGCACCCTTCACACAAGGTAAGAAAACGGCAGCGTTGCCCACTTAGGTCCTCACAGGCTACGGTGAGAAGCAACGATGATTATGGCACCAGGGATGCCCCAACAGGTGTGTTATGACACACAACCTGTTGTTTTTGTAAGAGCTGGACCAGAGCCTCCGGGATGAACATTCGCCAACCGGCCAATAGGATAAGTCGAACAAAAATGGATAGTGGCATGAAAACTTCTTCACATCACACATACGAAGGTAGACACAGACAAACGATCATGACATGCTGTATCCCCCCTTCTCGGCCTCTGCGTACGTAGGTAAAAACGGATATACGAGCGTGTGGCGCAATATACCCCGACTTCTATGTACATAGATTCATACGGATAGAAAGGCGTATGGTAAGCTGTATATCCCGTCCTGTATGTATGTAGGTAAACATAAGCAGACGAGTGTGACACGCCATATACTCTTGCTAGGTAAATGCGGACAAACAGGCGTTTAACACGCTTTAAGCTCCGCCTCAATGTACGTAGGAAAACACGGACAGACGTGCGTGTGACAAACTATATACCTCTCCACAGTGTACGTAGGAAAACACGGATGAACGGACGTGTATGATTTGTCTCAGACTGATTGGTTTACTAGGTTCAAGGTTTATCGGCCTCACGAGGGTCGTTAAGGCTGTATATAACCTGTACACTACCAGTCAAGGATGCTTCCGTAATCAACACGAGCTTAAGTGAACCCCAAGTGTACTTATACCAAGGTATATACACTTTTCTGCATGCGCACACACAGTTGCTCTCATTACATACACATTAAGAGAGACATATCCTTCAGAATGTATTCAATGTGTGTGTGTGTGTCATCATTTTGTCCTAGGCACATGTCAACTAGACACTAGGCCAGTTCTATCAGTGTGTGTGTGTGTGTGTGTGTGTGTGTGTTAGTTACCATTTTGTCCTAGGCACATGTGTGTGTGTGTGTGTGTGTGTGTGTGTACCCCCAGTTGTATGTGCGTAGGTAGACACCGTCATACAGGAATGTAAGACACACACATTCACGGCTGGACTTGACAGGACTGCAAAACAAATTGTAGCTGTCATGTATAGGATCTGATTTCACTTTACACTGGGGATTTCATTTATTAAAATATATCCATTTCCTCTGTCGTGCAGAAAACTATGCTAATGCAGATTCTCGGGCTGGAGCTTGAAATCTCTTTCTAAATGGGTTCAGATCCCCTTTGGATTTTTTATGCAGGGATTAACAGCTAATTAAACAGTCCCGTGAGACCAGAATTATTTTACAGGTTATTGGTCACTTTACAGGTTATTGTACACTTCCAGTACGTGTTGTAATAGTGTCCTGGAATCTATTTTTGATAATCAGGTTCTGATTTCTGGAACCCTCCTTTTGTACTGTGTATTATTATTATTATTATTATTATTATTATTATTATTATTATTATTTATTATTATTATTATTATTATTATTATTATTATTATTATTATTATTATTATTATTATTATTATTATTATTATTATTATTATTATCAGTAGACAATTATACAGCTGACAAGAAATTTGGTTGAGGATGGGTTTCTATTTCACAGAAACTGTAATTGTTGACACAAAACTAAGTTAAGGTTTGAATTCGGCGTACCAAAATTAGTTAGCGGCAACTGTTTTTAAACTTGAACTTAGACCTTCGTTTTGACCAGTGCCATTAAACTGTTAGTGGTACTGTCCGAGTGTACGTCATCACCCATGGTCGCCAAGTGACTGGCGCTTTGCTCGTACGAGAGTGACTAGCAGCTTGTTAGTTGATCAATGGACCTGTATGGAGTTAGAGGTCTCTGACCTCTTACAATGATGCTGACCAGCACACACACACACACACACACACACACACACACACACACACACACACACACACACACACCTCCTGCATTCAGTTATATTTTTGGGAGGTGTGTTTAATATTTTGTACAGCTTACCTCCTTGTCAATTGGCACTGGTAGACTGTGTTACAATAACGGAACTAATATTTCTGGCTTCGATAGTTCTTGTGTGGAGGTACTGAGAACTTTCCTTGGGCTCCTGACGTGCTGGTCGCTGCCACATGCAAGCCAGGCCCTGAGCACGAGTACTTCTTCTGATATATTAAATTCTACTACATATATACCATGTCCCGGAAGAGGAGAGCCTGTGTTTGGTTTCTGGCATACTAGCCTCTACTACAGACTTGGCCAGGTAGCCTTCGAGGAGTACCTGCGTGATGGATTCTGACATACTGGCCTCCGCAACAAACTGGACAAGATAGCCCGTGAGCGGGACTGCAGGTGTAAGTCGGTCTTCGATAATCTGGCTTGGCACTTCTCCTGTTACTTCACACAGTGGTTTATCTGTGGTACACTAAGGGAAAACACCATAAGTGTCCGGGGTCCAAGACTGTTCAACAGCCTCCCATCAAGCTTTAGGGAATTGCCAATAAACCCCTGGCTGCCTTCAAGAGAGAGCTGGATAGATACCTAAAGTCAATGCCGGATCAGCCGGGCTGTGGCTAGTACGTTGGACTTCGTGCGGCCAGCAGTAACAGCCTGGTTGATCAGGCCCTGATCCATCGACAGGCTTGGTCATGAACCGGGCCGCGGGGGCGTTGACCCCCTGAATAACCTTCAGGTAACCAGGTAGCAGTGTTAGGCCAGTACTATGTCATCACTCTCCTTACGACTGTTCAGTTATATCCAGTAATTTATGTATGTACAAGATCTGATTATTATTCTGAACATTACCTCAAGGTCTTATTAAAGTTTAAAGCCTTTTTTTTCTATCGCCTTTGTCACTGATTAAGGTGATATTTTGAAATGATTATATGACTGTCTCAAGAGAATCTCTTTACTTTGTTACAGTTGCTGGAAGAGACTGATGACACATTGAGAGATGGACTCATGGCCTGACAGAAAGCAGTTTGTAACACTAACTCGGCTCATTTCAGAGACTAGCGCTGTGTAAGGTATGCTATTAAATGGATATCGACATAAACCACAGCTTAGCATCATCCTTTGCAGATGACACAGAAGGTCACCTCTGTAGAGGAGACAGAAAATCTTAAAAAAAAAATCCATATAAAGTCTTCCAGTGGGCGGTGGAAAACAACATGTTTAGTGGGAGACACATTCGAATTCCTCAGATTCAGAAAAAAATTATGAACTCAAGAGGGAAACGGTGTACAAAGCGTAGGAGAGTCGATACAGAGAACGAAAAAGCAAAATATGTAAAAGACCTGGGTTTTATAAAAACAGATAACCTATCTTTATAAAGAACACAATAATTGCTGCGAAGGCCAGGAAAATGATTTAGTGGATAAAGAGAACTTTCAGAACAAGAGAAGTATCGTCAAAGGTAACAATTCAAATCACCTGTGTTGTCTTGCTTAGACTGTTGTTCAGTGGTGACAGTGTCGTCCAGAAGAAGTGAAATAACAGAACTGGAAAAAATCCTACAGAGAGCTATTACCACCAGCGTAGAACAAATAAACGTTTAAAATACTGGAAACGTCTCAACGAACTAGAAATATATTATCTGGAAGAAAGGCTAGAGAGGAACGCAGTAATATACACATGGAAAATACTAGAGGGCCTGGTTCCAAATCTTTACACTATCATAACCACAACTATTGAGAAATGTGGAAGTAGACCCAGTGGAAAGCATGGGTGCCACAGGCACAATAGGCGAGCAATCATCAATATCCGTGGGGCCTAGACTTCTCAATCGGCTACGAGCAGATATCAGCAGATATCAGAAATATTTCTGGAACTAGTACTGAGAACTTTAAGAGGAAACTGTATCACTACCACCGAGGTTTGCCAGATGAGTTAGGGTGTCAGGGATATTTGGGCAGGACGGTCACCAACAGCAATAGCCTATTCAACCAGGCAGTCAACAGGAAGGCCTGCGTCAGGGCGGCTCCGTTGAGTGCCGAAACAGATAAAGACCTCAAAGGAAGCCACTCACAACAGTCGGCTGACACCGTGGTCCTTAGGTGAAGATCAACAAGTGTATTGTGACTTGTTAATGCGTCTTGTTCCCTCCTCGGATTGAACCAGTGACATTAGGTTATGAGTCGAAGGCGCACAAACACACACTAACACGTCACTGTGGCAGACGCCTCTGCTCCTCCCTTCCTCACTCACACGTTTATGGGATATGGCATTCTCAAAAATTGTGGTTCCATGTACTAGTAATTCCAGTTCTGTTGTCAGGAAACCTTTAAAGTTGCTGTAGTTGCTGAACCCATAGAGGAAGCTTGCAGATATCATCTCCCTACTGACGTCCCAGGCTCTGACTGAATGATTTTCAAAGGATGGAATATGGCAGGGAAACAAAGCTAGCTCTTGTACAAAACTGTGTAACTATTATATAGAGCAAGGTAGCACTGCAGTGGACATAAATACGTTTAATAATACACATAGATTCTCGTCTATCATCGTCTTCATGATCAGAGAGGTAGTATGCAGATCATGTCTTAACTTGATAAAGCTCTACTCAACTACACATTTGAATAAAAAAAAATAATCTGCAAGACACATGTGCAACAAGTGGATATCTTCATCGCACATGTTGCATATGTGTCCTTAAACTACTTGTTGGCATTGTGTACCATCACTAAAATGATCGTTTCTTTACTTTCCCTTTTATCCATTCAACATTCTTGCGTCTTCCCAATGTCAACATCCTTTTTTATCATGCCCTTTTTCTTTACCTTTTCTCACCCTTTTTTCCTTCTCTTTAATCTCCCGGAACGAGTAAGATCATATTTTCAATTCCAACCAAGATACCTGAACTTCCCTGAGACCCAGTGTGAGTTTAGAACATGTCTGAGACTGCGTGAGTTATCTGAGTTTTTCTGAGACTGTGTAAGTTTGCAGCGCTGTATAGCCCTTGTGGCTTAGCGCTTCTTTTTGATTATAATAATAATAATGTGTAAGTTTGCAGAGTTCTTGTGACCTGTGTGAGTTTCCAGAGTTCTTATGAGCTGTGTGAGTTAGAGCTCTTGTGTGCCATGTGAGTTACCTGAGTTCTTGTGAGCTGTGTGAGTTACCTGAGTTCTTGTAGCATGCTAGAGTACGTTACATTTTATTCAACGTACATTACACGTCCATACTATCACGTCCATACAATCACGTCCTCCCGACCAGTGAACGAGCAGTTTAATGTTACATCACATACACGATATAGAAAACCCCTGGGCACCTGAAGATAGTCTTGTCACCAACAATAGTCGGCTAACACCCAGGTACTCATATATTACCAGATAAACAAGGGGAACCAAGTGATGAGAAACATGCCCAACCTGTACGAAGAGTGCAGTAGAAGGGAATACCTGTAGAAGAGGGTGCCTGTAGAAGTACTCTAGTGTTTGTGTCAGATTGCAAGTTTGGATCCCCACGACTTCCGGTTTGGCTTAATTATTAAATAAATTAGTCACTAATTAATAATTGCTAAATTACTCACGCTCTATAATGGGGCACAGAAATCTTTAATGTTTATCTCCTGCTTCCACCACTCTGGTACGATGAAGGATATAATATAAGTAATAAACATAAATTACAGTATGTTGATAATAAATATATAACTACAAGAGAAATAGGAGATATTAAAAACTTAGAATAAAATTACGGTAATTTACTGACAAAATATGAGACTATAAAATAAAATAATTCATGAATGCAGTTTTTTTTTTTTAACAAGTCGGCCGTTTCCCACCGAGGGAGAGTGACCCAAAAAAGAAAGAAAATCTCCAAAAGAAAACATAAATTTTTATCATCATTCAACACTTTCACCATCACTCATACATAATCACTGTCTTTGCAGAAGTGTTCAGATACGACAGTCTAGAATTCCCTTCAAAATGCAAATATCCCAAAACTCCTCCTTTAAAGTGCATGCATTGTACTTCCCATTTCCAGGACTCAAGTCCGACTAACCAGTTTCTCTGAATCCCTTCACAAAATATTACCGTGCTCACACTTCAACAGCTCGTCAGGTCTCAAAAACTATTCGTCTTCATTCACTCCTAACTCAGTCACGCATGCTTGCTGGAAGTCCAAGGCCCTCAACCACAAAACCTCCTTTACCCCCTAACTCCAACCTTTTCGAGGACGACCCCTACCCCGCCTTCCTTCCCCTACAGATTTATGCGCTCTCCAAGTCATTCTACTTTGTTCCATTCTCTCTAAATGACCAAACCACCTCAATAACCCCTCTTCAGCCCTCTGACTAATATTTTTAGTAACTTCACACTTCATAATTTCCACACTACGAATTCTCAGCATAATATTTACACCACACATTGCCCTTAGACACGACATCTCCACTACTGCCAACCGCCTCCTCGCTGCAACATTTACAACCCATGCTTCACACCCATAAATGTGTTGGTACCACTATACTCTCGTACATTCCTTTCTTTGCCTCCATGGATACTTCAACGCGCCACTCACCTTTTTTCCTTCATCAGTTCTATGGTTAAGCTCATCCTTCATAAACCCATCGCTGACAAGTCAACTTCCAAATATCTGAAAACATTCGCTTCTTCCATACTCCCTCACTCCAATCTGATATTCAATTTTTCTAAATCGTTTGATACTCTAATCACCTTATTCTTATCTATGTTTACTTTCAACTTTCTAAATACTTTCTACAGTTACTGTATTTAATTAATTGCAATATACTGTAGCAAGTAACTCTCAGTTACACTGAGAGTAACTACTGGTAGAGTACTTGCATATCGGGACTCCCAGTATGCGAGTACGTTATCGGGACTCCAATTATATAATTATTGAGGTCAAAATGTAATATAGCTATTGATCACGTTCTCGACCAGACTCATCCCAGATGGTCGACTTCCATACGATGCCAGTCATATCACCACTCTCTAACTCACGAAATCGTGGTAACACAATTGTGAATAAATCAAGAAATGGTGGGGTTGAACTTATGGCGAGTGAGTGCTGAAAGTTACAAGCCAGTGCGTTAACTACTCGGCCACTTGGCTCTGATTAGATTCATCCACTGATTGCTCATCCTTCCTTGACTCCTCGATCTCCCTCATTTCTCCTGCTAGCTATAACATCATGATCATCTTACATCTGATTCCCCAGTCCAATCAGTAAATTCCTCTCCATAAAGGATGATGTTCTTCCCATACCAAGAATCTGTAACGTGGATATGACGTGTTCTACCAGCGTCCTTCTATGATAAAAATAACAAGTCTTGAAAACATTAATGGTGCTGATGTGTGTTTGCGCTATTACTTAAACATACAATGTATGTTGAATATATGTGAAACAAAGAGGCATTCTTCACATCGTCCTTTCTCTCCCTCTGAAACCTATTTGGGGAACCGGGGTAAATTACCCCAGCTGGGGTAAAAATAAAAATCTTGGGGACAATGAAGGCTTAATAAACATATAAATAAAATTATACAAAAAAAATATTACTTAATAAGCGAAACAAATTCTGAAAGTTATATTTATTTCAAACCAATAACTTTTAGTTTCTTCAGGTTTCTCCAAAACCTGAAGTGAAATTTTTTCAATGAAATTCATTAGCAATTTTTGTCTGTTATTATTTTTTATTTAGTGCAGTATATTTTTCATTTTATTATTTAGTTAATTTTGTTTTATTTTTAAAGTTGCTTTATCCCGTATAATACATATTTTGTATGACTATATTCTCCATACAAATGGATTCAATAAACTATTTTCAATTTGAATGCTCCTTGTGTTTTCCGGATTCTGTGGACTTTCAAATCTAGCGGGGAATTTCACTGTACACATATTTGTTTTGAGGTAATACCCAGAAAAGTTCGCCTACTTCTGCCTTAAAATCACAACTGAGACCCAGAGGAATCTATGCTTAACCTGTCTCATTTTTCCTAACCTTAACAAGTTCCTTAAACATCCAACAACTTAACAACTATGTACAATCTCCAATTTAAAAAAAAAGTACAGATTTTTTCCTACACAAATTATTTATCAGGAATTAAACAATAAAAAAAAAAAAAAAATTATTCGGGATATATTACAAAAAATGGAACCAAAGAAACACAATATTATCACAGTATACCGCCCTGGGAAACTTTAGCTACGTGTAATATATATGACTGATGACTGAACATGGACAACAATAGCTACCCAAGTCACCAGTGGACCACAGCGGGATATAATATCGTGTTATATATCACGTTATTTGTAACGCAGGAAACCTCTCATTATGGAACGCCAGGAAGGTGGTCATGGGATGGGGAGGATGGTGGAGAGGCTAGGTACTGGATGGAGGATAAGAGGGATGGGGAGAGGGGACGAAAAGGGTGACTAGAAGGGAAGTGGTGAAAAAGGGGGAGAAACAGCAGAATGGAGTGGGAGAGGGAGGAGTAGGACTCTCGCTTCATACACTCATTCAGATTCTTCTGGTCGATACTCATCTGTGGACCACACGCATCAGCGATCCCTGCCTGTCTCACTGGCTGGCTCTCTACCTCTCTCTCTAAAACACACACACACACACACACACACAGCTAGAAGCAACCAGTGTTAGTGACAACGTCAGTGAACAACCCTACAAGTGATAACCAATGTATTAGAAAAAATAAATAAAGTAAAGGCGAGAGAAAGCCTGAAATTATACAACAAAATTTCAAAGTGCCAGTTCGTTGAGGCCTAGTGGGCACCTGTTGCCACATTGTTACATATATACAAAGTACAAAGCGAGTGACTAAAGAGAAAAGACCAAATAGAATTAAAAGAGGGTTTGGGAACGACAAATAGATGTATCCACAGCGTGAACAAGCTAGCCAGAAAGGGATATATATATGTATACATAAATATATTAAGCAGAGGTGGTGGCAGCAGTAAGGGCCCGAGGGAGTAGGCCGCCCCTAACAGGTTGGGTGTCATCACAAATAAGTATGTAACTTACCAAAATGGAGTGAAAATTATAAAAGGGAGCAGTATACAAGTGATAAGTGTGGTAAATGAGGACTCAAAAGGGCAAGAGAAAGTATAGCCGAAGAAGTCAGAGGCGGGAAAGGGGGAGGTGTACAGTCATCGTACAACGAGCATCGTACAGCGAGCATCGTACATCAGGCATCTGATGGACGTCCCCTCTGAGTAACGTACAAATCACTTGTTTGTGGTGGCGGGAAGTCTGAGGTAGAACCGGCCCGCGGACACTGTTAGCTCGCTATCTAAACCCTGCTCCAGAGCGATTATCAACACAAAACACCTAGCAGTAGTAGGAAGATAAAATTTGTAGGAGCAAGGACTAATGGGACTACAGCCCTGACAACATTTCGAGAATAATGTTTTAGAACAAAGACATACAATCTGAGAACAATATTTGGGGACACATGTAGTAAAAAAGGGATGAAAGATGACTTGTTAACACACGCTAGTAAATTTTAATTATAAACTACC
>NW_026465369.1:0-45887 GCF_026875155.1 Cherax quadricarinatus
GAATCTACGCCCCCTCCCAGAACTCTATTCTATTGAAAAATATCCTTACCACTGATGCTTTTAAAAACGGGAGAAAATATCAGTTAATGCTAAATACGATAAATATATAAACGACTATTTTCCTGTTAAATTTCTGTGATTTAATTTTTAAGGATGACACTGGCCACGATTCCAGTGTCAATATCTTTGTTCTCGTTTTTCCTTTATTCACATTTTCAAATGTGGAGACGTCTGAAAACTATCCAGTGAAATGTTTCATTTACACTGAGACATTGTAGTGCTTGGTTGCAATTACTTTAGCATGGACAAAGTTCAACGTTAGCTGGAATGTATGAATTTGCTTCTTTAATCAAATCGATAAGAAATGCCTTACAACGCTTTGACATTTGTTATTTAAGATTACTTCAACTTACAAATCAAAAGTGTAGTGTTCATTTCATAACCAAACTGAACAGCACAAAATGGTATCAGATGGATGAAAAATCTCTACAAGGGACGATGCTCTCTTGAGCATTTGGACAGATTACTAAACTCTATAACATCTGCTTCTCTTCCATTGCGTTAGAATTCAATTTGACTGCAATAAGCGGTTCTATGACAGAGATTGATCGCTTCCTTTTCTCATTCCTGTTCTTACAGCCGTCCTCCTCGTTGTTCCCTGTGACAATTTGAAGGCAGTGATTGAACACAGTATAAATCATACAATTCTTCCCGATTCTCCTTCTGAGTCCTACAGACAAGTTGCCGTTTAGTTTCGTAACTCCCGTTCTGTGCAGCTAAGCTCATCTCCAGGAATACAAACATTGAAGGAAATGTGTCTGCGGTAGTCTCCTAAATGTGCTTTTGCAGTTCTGTTGAAATGTTCTGCTTGGGGCAGTTACCGATCCAACGGCATTAACGAACACTTTCTAGTTATAAACAAACAAAAGCACACGGACTGCCAAACCAACTTATTGGCATATTTGTGTACCCACAGTAAATTCCACTTCTTCTATGAGCCCAGCCTGGGAAAAAATAAGAGTTAACAGTCAGGTGCAGACCTGTTGACAAAAAAGTTGCAGGTCCTGTTGAAGTTGTCAAAGGGATTTTGCTCACTTCGTTTGCTTTTCCCATGGATAACATTTAACCCTTCTTTTCATTCCAAATTCGGTTAGGAGACCACACAAACATATTTCTGGTTTCGTACTGACAAACCTTACAGCGTCCCTTTCACGGTTAGCGAAATTGCATCGATATTTTAAATGCCAATCTTCGGCAACCAGTCTTCCTCTTACACCTTTTCAAGAAAATATGGCTGAGAGAGGTTTTACCCCTGCATGGTAGAACTGTGGTAGTCTTTCCTTTTTGAAAACCTGGTTCTTCGTGCTAAGGTACTTCGCTTTATAAACACATAACTATTAACGTCCTCGTTAATAAAACAATTTATATGGTGCTTAGGGACTCGAAAAATCTCTCCCCTCATCAGGTTGGTTATAGAAAAGGCCGTTTATTACTGAATCTCGATACAAATATTTGGTACGCTTTTGCAAGTAACAATTCATTTATTACAATGCTTTAGCTTTAAAAAACTTATAACGCTACCTGGCATTGCAACGTTTTATCACAATCCCATTCCTTAAGCCTACGAACCAAACTACAACTTTTCTCAAAGATATTCTATTACTATTTTTTTTTTTTTTATCACACTGGCCGATTCCCACCAAGGCAGGGTGGCCCGAAAAAGAAAAACTTTCACCATCATTCACTCCATCACTGTCTTGCCAGAAGGGTGCTTTACACTACAGTTTTTAAACTGCAACATTCACACCCCTCCTTCAGAGTGCAGACACTGTACTTCCCATCTCCAGGACTCAAGTCCGGCCTGCCGGTTTCCCTGAACCCCTTCATAAATGTTACTTTGCTCACACTCCAACAGCACGTCAAGTATTAAAAACCATTTTGTCTCCATTCACTCCTATCAAACACGCTCACGCATGCCTGCTGGAAGTCCAAGCCCCTCGCACACAAAACCTCCTTTACCCCCTCCCTCCAACCCTTCCTAGGCCGACCCCTACCCCGCCTTCCGTCCACTACAGACTGATACACTCTTGAAGTCATTCTGTTTCGCTCCATTCTCTCTACATGTCCGAACCACCTCAACAACCTTCCTCAGCCCTCTGGACAACAGTTTGGTAATCCCGCACCTCCTCATAACTTCCAAACTACGAATTTCTCTGCATTATATTCACACAACACATTGCCCTCAGACATGACATCTCCACTGCCTCCAGCCTTCTCCTCGCTGCAACATTCATCACCCACGCTTCACACCCATATAAGAGCGTTGGTAAAACTATACTCTCATACATTCCCTCTTTGCCTCTAAGGACAAAGTTCTTTGTCTCCACAGACTCCTAAGTGCACCACTCACTCTTTTTCCCTCATCAATTCTATGATTCACTCATCTTTCATAGACCCATCCGCTGACACGTCCACTCCCAATATCGAATACGTTCACCTCCTCCATACTCTCTCCCTCCAATCTGATATTCAACTCTTTCATCACCTAATCTTTTTGTTATCCTCATAACCTTACTCTTTCCTGTATTCACCTTTAATTTTCTTCTTTTGCACACCCTACCAAATTCATCCACCAATCTCTGCAGCTTCTCTTCAGAATCTCCAAGAGCACAGTGTCATCAGCAAAGAGCAGCTGTGACAACTCCCACTTTGTGTGTGATTCTTTATCTTTTAACTCCACGCCTCTTGCCAAGACCCTCGCATTTACTTCTCTTACAACCCCATCTATAAATATATTAACAACCACGGTGACATCACACATCCTTGTCTAAGGCCTACTTTTAATGGGAAAAAATTTCCCTCTTTCTTACATACTCTAACTTGAGCCTCACTATCCTCGTAAAAACTCTTCACTGCTTTCAGTAACCTACCTCCTACACCATACACTTGCAACATCTGCCACATTGCCCCCCTATCCACCCTGTCATACGCCTTTTCCAATCCATAAATGCCACAAAGACCTCTTTAGCCTTATCTAAATACTGTTCACTTATATGTTCACTGTAAAACCTGGTCCACACACCCCCTACCTTTCCTAAAGCCTCCTTGTTCATCTGCTATCCTATTCTCCGTCTTACTCTTAATTCTTTCAATTATAACTCTACCATACACTTTACCAGGTACACTCAACAGACTTATCCCCCTATAATTTTTGCACTCTCTTTTATCCCCTTTGCCTTTATACAAAGGAACTATGCATGCTCTCTGCCAATCCCTAGGTACCTTACCCTCTTCCATACATTTATTAAATAATGTTCACTAGGTCGTATATCACAAGGCTGAGTACTCGGTTCCACGTTTTTCCTGATAGCCATTAACGCATTTACTCGTGGATAAACCCAAGGCATCCGTTCATTCTTATAAGATGACGATTTCACTATAGCCTAAGCAGATCCAGATTGTCAATTCGCCTGGTCACAGACCGGGCCGCGGGGGCGTTGACCCCCGGAACTCTCTCCAAGTAATATCTCTCTAATAATTTATCGATGGGTCTACCAACTGGGCCGCTTCATATAGTTTCAAGTTTTCTTTTTCTGAAACAAACTCTATAACCTTATTATTCCAAAACTTATTTTACACCTGTATGGCTCCCCTATTCCAGTGCGTAATACAATTAAATTCCTTGGCATTCACTTTGATTGTTGAATATCATGATAGTCTCACATTACTCTCCTAACAGCAAACCCGTCAGTGTTGAAACATATTCAAAACTTTAGTCAGTTTCCCTTGGCAATCCGATAGGCAAACTCTAGTGAATCTTAAGATTCAGACTACGGAGTCCGAATATATTCCTCAGCTCCTCAGCTATCTTATTATACAACTTGATGACTTTCATCATTGGAATGAATTCTGTCCTTTGAGTTTTCGATCCTTCCTGGTGAGAACAGGGAGGTCGCTCATCTCTTGACAATTTCAATTGATCATCTCAACAACTTCGTTTCATTGGGTTATTAGTTAGTTGGTTAGAGCGCACACAAAAGTTTCTCAATCAAGGCATAGTTGACTGATTGTAATTGGGACGCACAAGAGTCAGATAGTGGAGATAGTGGATACTTCAGAGTAAGTGGCTGCAAAGTCAAACTGTCGTTCTCGTTATTCGAATGACAGACAAGCCTGTAGGAATTACTTTCAAACATCTCGCATGCGCAGTGACTAAATGCACTTTTGTCCTCTTCACTCAATAATACTCTGTCCACGTCATTAACTTAAACTGTCCTCTTTCACTGTAAGTTCGCTTTTATGATAAATGAAATATAGCCTATTGTCCCGAGGTTGACCTTTATTTTGAATTTTAATGACATCAGTTTTGTATAAAACATAGATCCTCTGCAGTTTACACACACACACATCCACACATCAAACAAACACACACGCACACAACATACACACACACACACACCAAACACAACACACACCACACACACACACACACAACACACACCACCACACACACAACACAACACGCACACAAACACACCGCACACACACACACACACACAACGGACACCACACACCCACACACACCAACACACCACACACACACGCTACACACACCACACAATCACACACACGCACACCAACACACACAACCACACACACACACACTCAACACACAAACACAACAGCACACACACAAAACACACACACACACACACACACAACACAACACCACACACACACGCCTGTGGTGCTACTATGACCCTTGAAGACTTTAGCGAATAATAATAAATAAACTATAAACTAATGTTCGGTAAACCGTTAAAATATATTTTAAGTGCTTTTCGTTTCGAATTTTACCATTTTGGAGTATTATGAAAATTGAACTAGTAACTATACTACATTTAGAAAAATATGATGGTGATTCAACTAAAAATTTTATTAGCTGGAATTGTTTGTCGTTCTTACTATCAAAATGAAAATTTCACGACATATAAATCACATTCCTGCTAATAAAAGTAAGTTTATTTAAGCTTCGGCATTTTAATAATGTCTGAAATATCATTAAAGAAGTCATCTTCGCTGGTCAGAACTATGGGCAGGAATTAGAGGAGAAAATATATTGGTGATCCGTTGTGAAGTATTTATCTGCGTTTTTACGGGGACTTCTATTCTACATTTACGATGGTGAAATAAAAGAGAAGGTTTTTCATCTCAGAGGAAAAGAGGTCGGCATCACAACCCGAACACTTCTATCTAATTTCCGTCCTGACGTGTTGTAATTAATATGGTGGTAGTGAGATCTTATCAAGCAATATTGCTTCAGTCTAATCAATGCAGATCTTCTTTTAAAGGTTTCCGCACGTGAAATTTCAATTTTTTTCCTTACCCGTCTTCACTCATCATAGAGAGCGATAATATGGAAGGTGGTGGAAACGGGCACTTGTTCATGTGGGAAACGTGGGAAAAAAAACAACACAATTAGACAATGGTTGTGTTCTCACTCACGGGTTTATATACCGCTATGATGCTATTCTGAGTTTTTTAATGACTTACGTTTCTTTGGCAGAAATTTTTTTGATGCGTAATTTTGACAAGAATCAATAGTTCCTTCCTCCATTGTGGGGGAGGAGAGATTACTGACGAGGCCGCGACTGATCGAGACGGTATAGAAAGATGGGGGGAGGGACAGAGGAGAGAGAGAGAGAGAGAGAGGAGAGGAGAGAGAGAGGCTAGGAGAGAGAGGCGAGAGAGAGAAAGGACAGACAGACAGTCGGACAGAGGTAAGGGAAGGATGGAAGAGAGTGAGAGTGGGTGAGAGGAGACTCGTAACAGGATTCACTCTGTCGAACGCTTTGCTTCCTCTTACACAAAATGAGATAATCTTCTCTCCCTCACTGGCAATATTCAAAACACATTTATTACTTTATTATAAATTGACTTAAATCTCAGCTTCAAAGCGGCCAAGATAAAATGAATCAATAACTATTAATTAATTCGATGGTTTTTTTATTCCGCTATATTCAGATGTACACCGCTCAGTATCTCTTGAGCGATACCCACCATCACTAACGGAACAAAAGGACAATATTGCTAATTAATCCTCGAAAATATCTTCGAAATATTTACTTAAACAAAATAATAGCTTCAGTTGTAATCGAAAAAAACATTACATTAATAAAAAAATAGTGGCAGTGCGTAGTAATCGATAAAATAGATTAATAATGACGGCCATATTCCCCTTCGTCTTAATTTTGGAGAATCCACTGGCGCTATTGCCCAGATTTATTACGACAGAAGAGAGAGAGCGATAATTCTCTCTCTTCTTAAAGAGCAAAGAGAGTCTCTCAAGACTGTTGATAGTGCTCAGCTTATAGACTTCCGTGTCTCCTGGAGTCTACCTTGAGTGGTCCGGGCGGGGTCAGTATCCCAGCGGATGCGTTTGATTTGATATGGCGACGTTTTTTGTTCCACTGAAATGAACCTATCCTCACTTCCATTGATCAACTGATTGGTCTCCAAATCCCCAAAGGCAGATTGATCCCAACGTGTTTAACGCTCCTCATAATGTCTGAACACTAACTAATAATGTCAGAGTAAGGCCCAAGAAACCTCAATGAATATACTGAATTAAGCGGTTCGATTCAAAGGTGAGAGGCAGTGTACCCCGGGACCACCAGAGGCTGTGGTTAACACCTGGGAGAAAAGAGGCAGTGTATCCACCTGTGAGACATGAGACAGTGTCCACTAGCAGCACAAAAGAGGCAGTTGTACCACCTGGGAGCACCAGAGGCAGTGGTACCACCTGGGGAGGCACAAGGGCAGTGTATCACCTGGGCACCTGGAGACAGTGTACCACCTAGCAGCCCAAGAGGCAGTGTCACCAGGGAGCACCAGAGGCAGTGTACCACCTGGGCCTAAATGAAGGCAGTGTACCACATGGCAGCACAAGAGGCACGTATACCACCTGAGGAGCACAAGAAGGCGGTCGTTTCGATCACCTGTGCGCCACCAGAGGGCAGTGTTATCGATCACCTGGGCGACCATAGGCAGTGTAAAACTGGGAGCAACCAGACGGCAGTGTACCACTGGGAGGTCCAAAGAGGCAGATGTACCACCTGGGAGCACCAGAGGCAGTGAAAAAAACCAGGGAACACCAGAGGCATTGTTTCACTTGGGAATTCCGGAGGCGAGTGTACCACTTGGGAGTACCGGAGGCAGTGTACCGACTGGGAGTAGTTACACAGGCCAGTGTACCACCTGGAAGACCAGAGGCAGTGTACCAACCTGGGAGCACCAGAGGCAGTGTACACCATGGGAGACCAGAAGCGCAGTGTACCATCTGTTGCATCCTTAGGCAGTGTACCACCTGGGAGCACCAAAGGCAGTATTTAAACCACATGTGTGCCAACAGGGACCGTTATACCACCTGGGAGCACCGGAGGACATGTGCCTACTGGGAGTACCAAAGGACAAAATGCACCACTTGGGGTGGGAGCAGTTGAGTTGTGTGAACCCAATGGTGAGAAGGACTGGTTTGGTGAACCAGTGGTTCTAGGGATCACTAATCTTTGTGGTCCATTGGTGGGAGGACGATGGACTTGAGTGAATCTTGTGGTGGAATCACTAGCCTGTGTGAACCAGTGCGTGATCGTACTGGTTGTGTGATCCGGTGATGGATACTGGCGGTGTGTAGGTGCGTGGGAAGCATTGGAGGGCCTTTACTCAAAAAAAAAAATGATTTTGCGTTCACTTTGAGTTGAGTAAATTTAATTTGTAATTTTATTTAAAATTTTGCTTTTCCAAGCCATAACTTAGAGAAGACTCAACTTGATAGTCTTGAAAACAATAAGCACTGAATTTAACTTAACTGGTAGCGTTTTCTACTGTTTGTGAATTGTGTTTCACTATTATTATTTTGATCTTTACCAATTTAGGGCCTAAAACAAAAATTGTTTACAGTGCTGAGAGATGGACGTGTGGAAGATTAGAATGGAAATTATGGCCACGCAATAAAAGTAAGGGATGGGGTGTTGTGCGAGGACTGGGGTTGTGGAGGTAGGGGAGAGTACAAGAGGCAAATAAATCAAACGTCTGGTGCAACAGGGTAATTTTGTTAAAGTCAAAGAATAGGTCTGCATCAACTGGGGGATCTTTCAGTGAGGTGATTAAGGTGGATGATGCTGGGGACATGTGGAGACATTCAAAATGTGAATCTGTTTGTAGCCTAAGATATGTGGATAGTAAGAGTAGCCTGTATGCTCTCTTTGCTTGTAGACTTCTAGATACGACAGCCTTGGTAATGATGACCAGTCCTTAATGTGGTTGTCAGAAAATTATTGACAACGATTGCAAACTTAGGCATAGAGTTGTTTTTAGCGGGTGCTGAGTTCATTATACTAGATCCACTGGAAATAGTCCAAAAAACATACCCCATGAGACTTATTATAATCAATTAAAGCGCTTCATCGAATATGGGTTCATGAGCTACTGCGGAGTAGAAAACAGTGGGGTCTATAAACAATTATGGAAAGAATATCAGAGGTGAGATAGAAAAGGGAGCGGGAAAGAGACACTAAAGGCTTACTTCAAAGTTCGTATGTAGAAAGCAGTTGCTGACAATGATGTTAAACTAGTGAGCGTACGTCAAAATCAGGGCCGTCCAAGCAGAGAGGAGGAGCAGACCAACAGTAAGAGCAGTGGAGAGGCAGCGATGGGTGGAATGTAAATTCTGCGAGCACTCGCAGGTAAACCGGAAATCCACATTGAATGTAAGAATGAAACAAAACAAACCTACAGAGAGTACTAGGGTGTCGCTTGTATAAGACACCCAGACTAAGACGAGAGTTGGTGATGCGGAGACGAGAGAGCGTAGTCACTCGAGGTTACGGCAAACGGCGGTAAAGAAGAACGCCACAAACCCTAACGTGGTTTAAGAGAATGTAGTTTGTTACTGGTGCTTGTCTGACCACTGATGTTACCAACGGGTGCGGTAGACAGCAGCTAGAAGTGTCCACCCTATTCAGTGCCCGCACATAAACGTGTCAGAAACACAATAGTCTTTGTTTTTGCTAGCTACACGATACGCAAC
Source organism: Cherax quadricarinatus (assembly GCF_026875155.1). Classification (NCBI taxonomy): domain Eukaryota; kingdom Metazoa; phylum Arthropoda; class Malacostraca; order Decapoda; family Parastacidae; genus Cherax; species Cherax quadricarinatus. Next base: position 9,089 of record NW_026465369.1, read on the forward strand.
CAAGCTGAATGCAAAGGAAGAACGGCTGAGGGGAATCAAACTGTTTAATAGCTTGGAGGAAAAAGCTCTGGGAATCCGAAACGATCACAAACGCACAAAGGGCGACATACATATAATAGGTAGGAAGTGCTATAAGGATGGCATTACACTTGGCTGTTAAAAAATATCTGTCGAGTTAACATATAACCCTGTCACCATCGTCAGGGAACAACCGCCGTGCGCCTAACTCCATCAGAAGAATTTAGAACCATCTCGTAATAAACAGCGGATGTGCAGCATGTAGACCGGAAGTGGTCAATCTAAAAGCTCGAGCGAGCAGTCGTTGGTATGTGAGTTCTCCGTCGTACGGCAGTAGGAAAGAATAGTCACCATACCGTCGGAACGTTTACCCGAGTGAGAAATCGAGAGGTCATGAATGTGATTCAGTGGTCCTGAGTCTGCTTTTCCAAATGTGTTCAGATGAAACTAGCTAAGAACGACTTCTCTGTGTTTAATAGAAATGGCGACTTTGTCGAGAAATATACGTAGGACGGTGAGTTGAGGGGAGTCGATTGTCTGGATTTCTTGTAATGATGTAATGCAGTACATGGCCTCACAATGTGCATGATGCAGACAGAACTGGATACATATATTCGGTGAAAACATTAGCTGAATTTTGTTCCAGGGAAATCGGCTCATAGTCGACGCACAGTCAGGAGATTTCGAAATTTAGTGTACACTGTAACACTGAGATTGAACATTAAAATGGTATAAATTACGAAGGTTGTTAGGTAGGACACATATGCAAACAGTTAGGTCATCTTTATTATGAAACGTTTCGCTCTACACGTAGCCTTTTCAGTCAAAGGGTGATGGACTGTTTAACAGACGTTTCAAGTATCTTCGGCTTCTATCAATTTTCTGCTACTTGACTGAAGGAAAGAAGCCTATGTGTAGGCGAAAACGTTTCATTAATAAAGAAGATACCTAACTGTCTGCATATGTGTCTTACCTAACAACATGAGATTGAGAATGAAGTGTTCAATAAAGAGTCGAGGCGTGAGGCTTGTAAGAGCAAGTAAACTTTTTTGCAGTGGAAAGGGAAAGGGAGAAAATAGGAATCATCGAAACTCCCAGGAGAAAGGAAAAGAAAGATCAGAGTGAGTTTAAATGGGAGGTAATCTAACGGAACAAGAACAGCCGTAAATACGAAAGGACTGGTGTTTAATAATGGGGGTACGAATAAATAATTAGTTACTAATATCCGTTATATTATATACGTGGAAGCATCGTGAAGGTTGTTGGAGAAGGCCATGATTACAGATAACAATGAGCATCGCATCAATCTTGTTAATATGGGTGAGTTTGTCTTCACTTATAGGCTTCCGTTGGGGAAGATCGAAGAGCCCGAAGATATCTTTATAATAAATATCCTTGATGATAATGTGGGGTCTTCTTAGAAAAAGAGTAGAGAGGAGGCTGAAAAATACAGAAGGTCACGGTAAATATATGGGTAAAATAGGACTGAGAATGGAAAGCAAGAAGGTTTCATCTATCAGCCCCCAATGAAAAGATGGGCTGAATTTTATGTGAGGTTCAGGGGCTGTAAGAATCAGAAGTCAGGGTGGTTTATGTGTGGCTTCCAGGATATTCGAACGATCAACAGAATACCGAGGGATTTGCCCGTGTTTTTTTCACAAAGAAAAATTTATTCCAAGAGAAGTGGCCATTTTGGGGCATAGATCATGGGAGGGGAAACTGTGGTGACTAGCATAATAAAAAGTATAAAAAAAGAAATCGATAACCCTACAAGGGTCATACAGCGCTGCGGCGGGCAGGGGGTAGGTTGTGTAGGGGATTACGAGTGCAAGAGGGAGAGGTAAGTGAGGAGTGCTAGAGGCATATCGTCAAAGTTTGCTGAAGCAAATTAGTTGCTGTGAAAGTCATTGAGGGAGTCTGAGTCATAGGTGGGTACGTCAGCAAGGAAGTGAAGTTAAAGAAAGGGCATTAGAGCGGTGATTGATGTCGAAGGTAACTTCTGCAGTGGTCGTTGATAGCAGTGGGTCTAGTCCAACAGAATATGACAAACAGAAACGGAACCAGACAATTCTTTACAGAGTGGACAGTGCGCCTCTCCATGAGATACCCTATGGTGTTAAGACGAGTGTATCTGATGCGAAGACGGGAGAGGCGAGTCTCCAACCTCGTTACTGATGACTGAAAAAATAGCTAGAAACCTATATTTTGCTTGAGTTTAATACATGTAATTTGTTATGTCTCAGATCAGACCAACGTGTTGCCAACGGTTGCGAAAGATGGTGAGAAATTACCAGCAAAATAGTCTGGGAATGGAACACCTGTATATGAAACTGGGAAGGTCATGGACTGTGACCGTGCTGCAGTGTCTGCCTGTTCATGCCCTGTGCGTCAACGTGAACGGGACCCGAACAAAAAAAACCAATTATCTTTCTTTTGCTAGGTTATACGGTGTTTTAAAGTTGAATACGGAAATCAAGAGGATGTGATCAATCAAAAAATTTTTTATGTTCGGTTAAGACACCTATGCTACAGTTAGGTAACTTTATTTCGAAACGTGTCGCCTACCATAGGATTCTTCAGTCGAGTATAGAAAAGTTCATAGAAGCAGAAGATTCTGAAGCGATGTAATATGTCCATTCACCTTGAAGTTTTGAGGTGGTCAGCTCCTCCCAAAACATTCTGGAGAAGCAGTATTGTTCCTGAGTCTGAAACATCTTGGGTTGAATAGTGGACACGGATGGAGCCTATATACGACAGTGGTGAGAGGTAGGCACTGTAGAGATGTAAGAATGTTGTCGTGGAAGGTCAGGTCCACTTCAAATCCAGTCTATTCTCCATAGTAGAAGTTGACAAAGTTGATTTCTGGTCTGTACAAGATACCTTGTGTTTGGCAGTGGTTGATCAGATGTTGACATTCAAACTGTATAAAATACCGACAGGTTGTTAGGTAAGAATACACTATGCCTACATCTCACCTCATGGCGGTTTTTAGGCTACATCTGTCACTTAACTAATATGTATCAGATATGGAACAAATACTTTCTCCAGCTGAGGGACTGACCACCTCTCAAAACGTCAAGTGTGATGGAGGAGGAGGGAGGGAAACAGCACGTCTATTGATACAGTAATCTGTGAGTTTTAGTACTAGAAAACTTTAACCCATGAGCAGTGGCCCAGCTTGGGAAACAAGGTTGACCGCGTGCTGGAGAGAAACTGCAATGAAGGACAGCACCTGTACCGTTATGCAAATTCATCATAAACCTAGAGTGACGACAATGATTGAGCAATCCGCTGCAGTGATGAAGATGATTGTGGTAACACATAACCTTCTATGTTTTCTAAGAAAATCATCGCCACCCAAATTAGGGAGACTGCTTGTATAACATTCTATCTGTTACAATTATGCTAATTTACTATGGCGGGACACCCCTTGTAAGAGTAATGTGTCAAGTTAATTCTTTACAAACTGACCAGAAAATTATTGCCTTCATTGTTCGTTTAAAATATCCGTTGTGCAATCGTAAAAAAAAAAAAAAAAAAAAAAACTAAAAAAAAAAAAAAAAAAAAAAAATTGCAAACGTGTCTATTTATCACCAATTCAGAGTCATGTACTTATATATCTGTTATATCTATGTGACTCTGATGGTCTGGTTCTATACCCTTCAAGAATATTTTACTTTCCACATAACTTTATAAACTTACACAAAGTGGTTGGGCCACTTACCTTTTATATCACTACCTCTCTCCCCCTCTCACCTCTTTCGAATATTTTTATCCTTACCATCCTTTTCCTTACCATCTTACTATAAAAGGCTTGGCCATAGAGAAGTGACGACCATATATTGTTGGAAGAATTGATGCCTGATTAATTTAGAGCAAGGAGAGTGAAAGAGTGGTGCTCCGACACATCCCTGTGGGGGAACCTTACGCTTGGACGAAGCCCTGGAATGCATATTATTTAACCGACACGGCAAATCTCTCAAATAAGAGTTCGTAGGGAAGAATAGGCTCGAGGCCTAAGACACACTTGGGCAGACACACTGGAGAGAGGCGGCTAAAGGTGAGCCAGCACCAGCACAAGCATACCAAAAAGCTGACAAAAAAGAGATGACCAGTCATTAGAATGGAGATTAAAGGTAAGGTCATTGAAGGAAATATGAAGAGGGAGAGCTAAGAACACAGCCTGGAGGTACCCTTCAGTCGTACAGTGTCTGATAAAAAAAAAAAGCTTATATTTACTTGGAACATAAGTGCCTCTTCGATAAGAAATTTCTAAGGGAAAGTGAAATGATCATGAGATAAGATGTTGAAACCCCAGGTAGTGTCACAAGTTTTTAAACCGATATCGAAAAACAACGAACACGTATTTAGGGTCAATGATACAGAACCAAATTAACAAGGGAAGAGAATTTCGGGTTTTCCAAGTTCCATACTAAGCGTATGTTAATAGCTAAGTACACCAAAATCTGTGGGTTTGCATAATAAGTGTTGGGTCTGTAGTGCGAATCTGGGCATTTGTAAGTGCCAAGTGTATAAAATTAGACTTAAAAATACAAAATTTCAATATTTTCACTTATGGATTTGGTAGAGAAATTATAAAAGGAAACACAAAAAATGGAAAAAATGAAGACTGAGTCTTCTAAATTGCACGAGATTTGTGAGCACTTCAACACTATATTTCCCAACGTTTTCTAATGCCATGTTGCTTTCCACTAACTTCCTTAAAGGGCTTTCGTTTGTAATTTAATAAAAACCTCATCTGATCTGTTTCAGATTTTAAACCCACTGAAAGACTCATAATATAATTAGCAAGTGCAGGTAAACTGTGAGGATTGTTGCCATTATGGGTCTCGAAGCAATAACTCTAGAAAACTTCTTCTGATTAGCTTAAAAATAAACATTGAAATGGTATAAGGTTATTTTGCGTTGTATAAAAAGAATATGTCTCTTAATCAAATAAACTGGACTTTCCACTTCCTTACCAACAAAAAACAAGATATTGTTTTTTGTTGGGTCCCTGGTCATGCGACGTACGGGGAAATGAATAGGCGACACTGCTGCGCGGTCAGCAGTACATGACCTCCCGATTTCCTATCGAGGTGTTCCATTCTGGACTATTTTGCTGCAATAGCTCCCACCTTCGCACCCGTTGGCAACAACGTTGGTCAACTCTGCTCGGTAACAAACTTCCATTCAAATAAACCGAGCATGGGTTTACTGGCCGTCTTCTTGTCATCAGTGCCGAGGTTGGGAGACCACTCTCTCCTCCCTTCGCTTTGGGCCCACACTCGTTTACTCATGGGTATCTCATGGAGAGGCACCCTGTTCTCTCGTGAGCAGTGCCCAAGTTCCAGTATCGATTAGCCACATTCTTTTAGACTGCCCTCTCTATCAACGAGCACGCAGAATTTACCTCCAACGTCGTCTTCGTTCTACAAACTCTCTCTTTACCTTCCCTTCTTGCTGATGGACCCTCCTTTAATCCTGACTCTCTCACTGACTTCTTGACAACGACTGTTTTACTCCACAAACTCTGATGATACTTTCGCACTCCCCTCAGCCCTTTCTAGTTCAGTCTCTTGCTCCCCTTTACCCTTTAAACCATCCACTCCCCCGCTGTTATCCGTAACCTATTACTCATCCACTCCCTTTTGCCCCCTGATGCCCTCGCTTCCTTTCCCTGCCCTGCAGCGCTGTATAGTCCTTGTGGCTTAGCGCTTTTTTAATTATAATAATAAAATTCACATTTAAGTCATTATGCGACCACTACGAGTTTAACGTTTCTCCATTATTAAATTAAACTATTCTAAATGGCATAAATCTTTAATGGCTGATGCATTTTTATGAAATAAATGAAATTTTCTTTTCGGGTTTAAGCTGTGTTTTTTTTATTGTGTGAAATAACTAGAGAATGCATCTTGAGGCCGGGTTCAAACCATTGTGTGCTAACGCGTTTTTCCTCAAAGGGAATTTTATCTTGATTTTAGATTGTGTATGCTTTATATGCCAATTTTATTAAATGATTTAGTTTATGTGAAATAGCTTTTGAATGTCTCTTCTGATCCAAAAATAAGATTCAGTATTTAACTTTAATACATTATCTAGATTAAATATGCTTAATGTAGTTTTTAAGTGGCCATAACATGTGTGAACTCAAAACCATTGTAAAGAAAAATAAATGTCATTTTCCAAAAGCTCTGAATAAATCTTGCTAATATTTTTAAACGCTTGTCTGGCTTTGAGGAAAAACTGAATTGATTTTGGTCTGTTTGATTTTACCCTTTCTTATGGGATTAATTCAGGAAAATGGTATTCTGGATTTCCTGCAATAATTTCTGAGTGCATTAACAGAATGGCTTCAATCCTTCAGCACCCAAAAACTTTTCAGCGGCTTTTCCAAAATTAATGTGCGGTGTATTTCAGGATACTGGTCTCCCTGAGATAACAATGGAATACCTCTTCAGTTTGGCTCCAAAGGTGGTGTTTCTCAGTGGATGGCTTGAATTAGTTTTGAACTACTTATGTCCTAATTTGTTCATTTTATTGAATGCCGTTTGTGATTCACTTTGAATTTTCAGCGCTAATACTTAACTGCATTACAAAATTATGCCTCAGTCAGCCCCTGCCCTATCGCAAGAACTGAGGTACAGAAGGGTGGGGTAATACCATACGCCTTACAGAGATACCGTTCTCAGATCGCACAGTGACCGAAATACATCTTTGTTATATAGTTTCTAGCTGCAATATTCCATTTATGCTTACCCTCACTCTCACGATACCGAATAATGCTGCTAAAAATAAAGCTGAAATTAGCACGGAAATAGATAGGTGTGCAAACTTGGGGCGTCCAAATGCGTTGGACGAGCAGTAAGATAATTAATGGGGAACCCCGCTGAACCCTCCACACCAAACACACGCAAACAGTAACACAGACAGTGAGTGTTGATTTTTTAGGAATACAGAGCGAGTGCATCCGTTATTTAGTTAGTTTGTCAGACTGGGGGCCCATCGACCGCATTTTCTGAAATACTTCAATGCCTAAAAAGGTATTACGGTAAACTCAGTATGTGTAAACTCAGGAGAGATTTTCAACTCTTGATGTATACACACTGTGCGTGACTTGTGCGTGTGCGTATTTGTGCGTAGTTAGCTATATGAGTTTGCTGGGAAGCTCCAACTCTTGGCCCTACCCTCTTAACCCCCATTGACTATTGTGTTTGTGATGACTCCCTGAACTCATGAAAGTTGTCAACATTTACATTTCATCTTTGTACGAAGCTATTCCTTCAGAACCACTGTGAATACGTCAGCGGTCCTTTCTGTAATGGCTGATACAGACCAAGATACTGGGCCCCATCTTTGACGTGTAACTAGACACCTCTGCCCGTTTCCTCGTCAAAGAGTCGGTATCAATGAACAGATTATTTTATAACGGAGTCTCGTATCACGGTTTTTTTTCATTCGAATAACCTGACAACGCTTGTTCTGACGTCAAAAGTTTACCTATTGTATCTGTCTGGTACATTTGAGTATTTACATTTTACATCCCTCATCCTGGAATCTGTTTTTAAAATCAGCTTGTTTTTGTCTTCATTTTCCTCACTTTTTTTTTAATTTTGTTTATGTTGTGATCATACATCGTCTTTAAGTTCTTTTTTTTTTTCTATTATTTCAGTCATCCTCTTTAAAGCCACAGTCGATTTCTTCATTATTGTTTTAAGCACTTTTCTCATATTCTTTATGTGGGAAACCCGTTGATTAAGTTTTTTTTGGTTAATAAAATAATTAGCAAAATTTTACAAATTGTTACATATACAACCCAATAATTAAAATGATAAGGCGATAAAGCTTTTAAAGGGGGAAATAAAACTTGGCCCACCAACGTGACTGAAAAACTGTCAATAATCATACTTTCATTCTTTGTCAACGTTGCACAATGGGCTTTCCCCCAGCAAAGTAAAATACTAGTACTGTTTTAGGGAATGGGATGAATATTTTTAGAGTTTACCCCCTTAAATTTTTCCCCACTACGCCAAGACATTTACTTTTTTTTGGTGAAAGTAGATGGTAAATCCAGCATTTTTTACCCCTTGCATTTTTAGAAGGTCAATGAATCTTAGTTTCCCTTTTTTTTCTATGTGACGTATTTTAAAAACAAGGAATCATTGTAAAGATTCCAAGAATTACTTAGATTTCCCAGCCTACATATACATACTTCTGAGCTTTTCCCTTGTGACTCAGCGTAATTTCCTCCTGGGTCCCTTATTTTCTGCTCTAAAGCTTTCTTTATTTTTTTTTGTTGGTTTTTTGCCACGGCTCATTTATCTTATTCCCAAATTTCTTCTGTTTATTTTTTTATTATACTAAGTCATGAGAAACAATCGGGAAGACTTCGCTTCATATCGAAGCTTTCCCCGAGGACTTTCTTATACTAAATTGCTCCCAAAATTGCAAGGCACAAAACCTTTTTTCGGTGTTTAAATTTTAACCCCGTTTTGTAAAAAGAAAATTTTTTAATGAGTTTGGTCAAATTGCAATTGAACAATAAAAGAAGGGTAAGAAATAGAGCTTTTTTGAAGTGTGTGCCCACGAAAGGGGAATGGTGATACAGGGTTTTCACCAGGCATGTGTTTAGTAAAACCCCTTTATTATTTTAAACAAGGGAAGCGCTAAACCCGTAGGGTTATACGCGCAGTGGGGGGATGGAAGGTATTCGGCTCAGTTCAGGGAACTGGAGCACAGACCAATTTTCCCAGATCAAAGCCTCTCACCAGCCAAGGAAACCTCCTTGAGGGGGGGCCCCTTTTAGGCGTGACCACACCATTGTTCGACCTACAAGTACTACCCAACAGCAACCCCATTTTAAAAAAGAAAAACCCTGCCCCCAATGAAAGGAATGTCACAAAGGGGGTACCATTTTACTGTTTTTCAAATCTTTCTTATGGAAAAAAATGAAATTTTGGTCTCAAGCTTCCCATTGTTAAACCTTTAAATTTTTTCTAAATTCGCGAGTTATATACACCACCCACTTATGAGCTTGTGTGTTTCTGGTGAAAAAACCCCTCAAAGGGAAAGGTTCCTTGATGTTGGGAGGGCCTTGATTTAGGAAATTGGTCTGTGCTCCAGTTCCCCCCAAATTTAAACCCTGAATGCTTCCCCATCCCCCCCCCCCGGCGCTGTATTTTCCTCCGGGGTTTTCGCTTTCCCCCCCTTTATTTAAAAAAATTGGTGAAAAGATGAGTGCACGTTTAAAGCCCGTGTTTATTTTTTAATACGACTTCTTTATTGTTTTCCTCGTATGTAAAAGATTACCTTTGGGCAAAGACTTCCATTTTCATTTTTCTCATTGTGTTTCCTGGGGTTGACTTCCAGCAGCCACTTTTTTTCCCTTGTTTCTGTGAAAACTAAAAAATTTTGTTGTTTGATGATTTTAAACAGTTCGTACTGTAGTAATTAGTTTGGATTAAGTACGTTAACATGGGCGATTCTAAACCTTTAGGGAAATCAGTTATATACACCACGAATAATATGGGCAGAAAGATAGAGTTTTGTATGTACCAAGTAGTTTTGTCCATCCTTTCTGATACTTCACTCAGAGCATAACTTTCTTGTGTTCAATTTCTTATTTGTAGCTACTGGAGCAGAGTTATAGCAGTGGTGTCCCGTCTTTATTTCGATTAGCTGTTTAATGTTAATGATGAGAGGGAAGTTGAGAAACAGTTAGGAATAGTCAGATGTGAGTGTAGGGAAAGTGTGTGAAGCAGTGGGTTGAACGAAAGGGATTAAGTAGCTGGGATAGATGGGATTAAGACAGAAATGTTAAAAACAGGTGGGATATAATTTTTGAGTGATTGATGTATTTCTTCATTAGGTATATGCTTAAATTATGGGAAGTATCTTAATTATTGGCAGAGAGCATTTATAGTTCATTTGTGTAAAGAAAAATATAATAAAAATGTGTAAGAATTATAGGGAAATAAGCCTGCTAAGTATATCGGGTAAAGTGTATGGTAGAATTATTATTGAAAGTATTAAGGGACAGGCAGAACTCAGGTTTGCAGAGGAACAATTAGGATTTAGGAAGGCGATGTGTAGACTAAGTGCTTATATTAAACTTTTTTAATGATCAGTACATAGATAAAAGAAGGAACTTTTCGTTGCCTTTATGGATTTAGAAAAGGCATATGATTATGTGGATTGGAGAGCAGTGTGTCAGATGTAAAAGTGTAGTATAGGCCATAGGTTACTAAAGCAGTAAAAACTTTTTATGCGGTATTGAGGCACAAGTAAATTTCTGAAGTAGAGAGGGGATTATTTTCACTTCAGAAGGTCTTAGACAGTGATATTTGATACCACCATAAATCTTTATAGACAGGGTTGTAACAGAAACAGATGCTTGGATGCGGGAGAAGTGTGAGAATAGAAGATAACGAATTAGATAGAAGTTGCAGTAATAGTTGCTTTTGCCTATGACATGGTTCTTTTGGGAGAGTCTAAAGAGAAATTGCGATGACTGATGGAGGCATCTGAAAGGTTAGGTAAAAAATATAAATTAAAAAGTGAATATCGAAGAGAACAAGTGATGAAAATAATATAAAATCCAGGCAATGATAGACTGAATATCAGGTTGGAGGAGGTTGTGTAGAGGAAGTAATTGTGTTCAGATATTTGGGAGCGGATCTGTCTGAAAAGATAAAGCAAACCATAGCACTGACGAGATCAGACTGGTGGGTGGGGCATTAAGGCATCTGCGTAGAAAAAGAACTTCTTATATGGAGATAAAAAGAAATTACCAGAGCATAGTGGTATCAACATTCTTATTTGGATATGAAACAGGTTTTGAATGTCGTAGGTAGGAGGAGGCCGGAGGCAGTGGAGATGCCATCCTTGAGGGCGATGTTTGGTGTGAATATTATGCCGAGAATTCAGAGCATGTACATTAGAAGAAGGTTTAGAGTTACCAGAAGTATAATTCAGAGGGCTGTGGTGGGGTTGTTGGTGATTTGGGCACTTAGAGAGGATGAAGCAAAATAAGACGACAGTGAGGGTAAATTAATCTGAGTGAATAGGAGGAGGTGTAAGGGTTGTCCCAGGAAGGGTTGGAGGAAGCATGTCAAGGAGATTTTGAGTGCTTGGGGGTTGAATAGCCAACAGGTTTGTGTGAGCTCATTAGATAAGAGTGGAGGAAATGGCTTTTGTGACTTGACGTTCTGTTGGAGTGTGAGAAAGTAACATTTATGAAAGGATTCAGGGAAACGGTTAGCCAAACTTGAATCCTGGAGGTGGGACGTACAGTGATAGTATGTGAATGAAGGAGGGGTGGCAATGTTGCAGTTCGGACGGTCAGCCGAACTCTGATGTTGGTAAGCTTCTGGCCAGAGTGATCAAATAAATGACCGTGAATGTGTTTCCTCTTCATTTTGGATCTCACTATTTCGATGAAAGACAGCTGGTGTATTAAAAAATGTAGAACTTACTGTCCTCTCTTTAATTCTATCCATTGTTCCACTATTCCACTAGAAAGTAGTTTTTTTATTGTATCTTCTTGGCTTCATTTTGTTTTAATTTACAACTATGACCTCTTGTTTTTCATGTTAAATTACTAAAAACTTTCTTGTCTATTACTTCAAATCTTTGTTGACATTATATATGTAGTTTTCGCATCTTCTCTTTTCCTCTCATCAGCAATGTGAGCATCAATCCGAGTTTTCAGTCTTTCACTGTATAGTGCATCAATGTGGTATACGACCTGATTTATTTTGTTAATTAATAATATTAACTCAGATCCCTTTCTCTGCCTGATACTATCCGTATTTTGTCTCACAATCCTTACTTTTTGGGGCCTAATTTCACATTCTTCTGTTTCATTACATGACATTCATCTGCATTAAATTCCATTATAATTTTTTTCACCCCATTTCATCAATTTATCCAACTCATTTCAAAGACATTTACAGTCATTTTACAGTTTGTTTTACACGAAAGTTTACATTACAAACATATTCATTTATATTTTTATTCCGTATGGTAAATCATTAATGATAAATTAAAAAAATATTATCAGGATAAATTCAATCTCAAAATACATATAATTTTCTAATCACAATATTCAAAATTAATATCTTCCTTACATATCCTGCAGCACCACTAATGTATGACTGTTGATAAATTAGACACATGTGCAACTCTTGGGTATCTTTATTGAGGAAACGTTTCGCCACACAGTGCTTCATCAGTCCATACGTAGGAGAAACTTGAAGAACATGGAGAGGAATGAGGTAATCATGTGTCTAATTTATCAACATGTCGGTTCTCTGAACCATTCATCTACAAATGTATGACTGTGTTGTCCTGACCACAAACACTAACCTCCTCACCTTCACCGTGATGACACACGTCACCTCATGTCCACTGCACTCACTCTGGGATCCTTTTTCAAGTTCAGTTTTCTCTCTCTAATAACTTATTTCAATCAACTTTTTTTCATTTGATATTGACTTTGTGCTCAATGTTTATGTCAACAAAATAATATATGTACACTGATAATTTGTATGCAACAGACAAGTTGCATTTATACGAAACTTGACTGATAACGTTGTATCTGAGCAACATGTTTGTTGCAAGGGTGAAAATTTATCTTGATAAGTGTCCAATAATTGCAGATTATACTACTTATATACATGTGTGTGCTATAAGTAGTGTATTTCTACTCACTTATTAGTAGATAATACTCTCTTGGCTTCTTGAAACTTATCGTACCTCTTCTTAAAACTGATCATGGATCCTGTCTCTAGCCCTTCACTGTCTAGACTACTCCCTGATTGAAGAAATATTTCCTTTAAAATCATCCCTAGTTCTTCTTTCCCATAATGTCGTAATATTTACTTCTCTATCTTTTCTCATACGACATACTCTTTAGCGCTAGGATTCAACTCTTTGTACAATTTCTGATATATGCGTGGTGTGTGTGTGTGTGTGTGTGTGTGTGTGTGTGTGTGTGTGTGTGTGTGTGTGTGTGTGTGTGTGTGTGTGTGTGTTGTGTGTGTGTGTGTGTGTGTGTGCGTGCGCGCGCGTGCGTACGTGCACACAGGCACAACCTGTATTCGTGACGAGGTAAGAGACAAAAATAAAGTACAGACACGAACATTACCTTGTTAATCAAGATAAAAGCGTCAATCCTTACTCTTGTTCAATCCACACACACATATATCACCTGCACAAGTTTTGTGAACATTCACCAAGCTATGTTCGTAGGGGGTCGAGTAATAGCTGTGTGCGCGTGTGTACTCACCTAGTTGTGCTCACCTAGTTGTGGTTGTAGGGGTTGATTCACAGCTCCTGGCCCCCGCCTCCTCGCTGTTCGCTACTAGTGTCGCTCTTCCTGCTCTATGAGTTTTACCATACCTTTTCTTAAAGCTGTGTATGGATTCCTGCCTCCATAACATCACCTCCCAGACTATTCCACTTCCTGACAACTGTGAAGCTGAATAAATACTTCCTAATATCTCTGTGATTCATCCTTGTCTTCAAGTTCCAACTGTGACCCCTTGTTGCTGTGTCCCATCTCTGGAACATCACGTCTCTGTCCACTTTGTCGATTTCTCTCAGTAATTTTATATGCCGTTATCACATCCCCCCTCTCTCCTGTCCTCCAGTATCGTCAGGTCGATTTCCCTTAACCTCTTCTCGTAGGACACAACACTAACCTCCGGGACTAGTCTCGTTTCAAACTTTGCACTTCTCTAATTGTATGTGTGTGTGTGTGTGTGTGTGTGTGTGTGTGTGTGTGTGTGTGTGTGTGTTGTGTGTGTGTGTGTGTGTGTGTGTGTGTGTGTGTGTTTACGTGTGTGTTGTGTGTGTGTGTGTGTTACACTCACCTAATTGTGGCCGCAGGAGTCGAGACTTAGCTCCTGGCCCTGCCTCTTCACTGAACGCTACTAGGTCCCTCTCTCTCTCTGCTCCATGAGCTTTATCATACCTCGTCTTAAGATATGTACGGTTCCTGTCTCCAGTACATCACTTGCTAGACTTCGATCTTCATGACTTTGCTTTTGGCGGGGTTAAATTCAAGAAGCCAGTTGCTGGACAGGTGTCCAGCCTGTCCAGGTCTCTTCAAGTCCAGCCTGATCCTCATCTGATTTAATTCTCCTCATTAACCTCACATCATCTGCGAACACACTTCGAGTATCCCTTTCATCATGTCATTCACATATACCAAAAATAGCACTGGTCCCAAGACTGACCCCCTGTGGGACCCCGCTCGTCACAGGTGCCCACTGTGATACCCCTCCCTGTTATACGCGCCTGACTCTCTAGCTTCTCGACTAATCCCTTGTGAGGAACTGTCGAAGGGCCCTTTTTGCAGCCAAATTGTGATAGGGCCCCAACGGGTTTTTCTGCTCCCTCTCTAAGACCCAGGGGGAGAGCCCATTCGCATTGCCTTTGAGGATAAAGCCTTAGAGTTTCTCACCTCCTCCTCATTGTGTTATGCATCCAACACTTTTTGGGTGTTTTCCCTTGTTGGTGTCCCCCTCGCCTGCTTAAAAGAGCCCTTTCCCCTTTTCCCACTTAAATATTTTTTAAATTCGTGTTGAGCTTCTCAATACCTTTTGGTCTTTTTTTGGGGGCCCCCTTTCCTTTTTTCCCTAGCCTGATCACCCGGTCTTTGACAGTTTTCTTCCTCCAATGTGGCTTACAACAGTTTCGGGGCAGACTTGATTCGATACTTGTTGTTTGACTGTCGTTGGACCCCCCCTCCCATCTGGCATAAATCGTTTCGGCTCTTTAAAATAATCTCCCTTTTTTTCCTGGGGCCTTTGCCTTTTGTACCTTTTCCTTCTCCCTGCCTTATTTTTGCCCTTTTCCCACACTCGGGGTAAACCAAGGGCTCGTTTTTGGGCTTCCCTTATTTTTTGTTGCCCTTTGAACAAGCCTTTTTCTTTCCCCCTTGATTTTTTTATACGTATTCCATCATTTTGGTTTACTGACTTTTCCCACCAATTCTCTGCCACGAACCCTTAGGAAGTTCCTCATTCCCTTCGTATCACCCCCCCTTTTTTTGTTTGGGTTTGCCCTTAACTCCTGTTACCCCTGCACTTGTAAATCTACATTAAACAAAATCAGAACCAAGTGAAAAACTAGTCCCAAGGGGCCCCCAATGGACGCCTCAATGTGACTGCTCAGGGGGAACAAAGGTCCAATCTTCTGGTTCATCCTCCCCCTCTCTCTGGGGAAATGTCCTACATGTTGATGCATAAGGATTTCCAGTACACATCCCTCATCTTGGCTCTCCATGTTTCGGGACCCCCATGTGGCTCCAGACTTTCCCAATCGATCTTCCTGTGGTTGAAATCGCCCTTGCCACCTCAGCCAGCGTGTCCACCATCGCTCTGTTGTTCTCTTCGTATTTCTCCTCTTGGCCCTCCTGCAATTCTGTGGTGGGTTTATACATCACTGCAATGACTTCCTTATGTTCCCCCAGACTGAATTGTACCAACTATGTAGTCCCTTTCTCCAATAACGTCCATGCCTTCCATTTCCTCAAATCCCCATCGATTTTTATGAACAGTGCAACCCCTCCCCCCCTGCTCCTTCTATCTTTCCTCAGGATCTGATATCCCTGTGGGAAGATTGCGTCTGCTGTTGTCTCAGTGAGTTTTGTTTCTGTGACTGCTATGATGTCTGGGGACTTCTCATTGATTCTTTCAAGCCATTCCTCATATTTATTCATTTATTCCATCTGTGTTCGTGTACCAAACCTGTGTGTGTGTGTGTGTGTGTGTGTGTGTGTGTGTGTTGTGTGTGTGTGTTGTGTTGTGTGTTTGTGTGTGTGTGTGTGTGTGTGTGTGTGTGCGCGCGCGCGCGTGCGTGCGTGGCGTGTGCTCACCAATATATATTCAGCTATATGTAGCTGCATAGGGTTGAGTCTCAGCGCTGGCACCGCCTCTTTGCTAGTCCCTATCTTCTCTCTTCTCGCTTCGAGAGGCTCATCGTACCTCTTCTTATAAAGCATGTATGGATCCTGCCTCTACTACTTCATTCTTAAAATTTTCAGCCCTTTCTGACTACTCTAAAGCATGAGAATATTTCCCAACGTCCCTTTAATTCGTCTTTTTTTCAAGTTACAGCTGTGGCCCAGTGTTTCTGTTTTTCCATCTATCCAACAGTCTGTCCCTATCAACTTCTCTCAGTATCTTGTACTCTTTTGTCACTCCTTAGTCCTCCTTTCCTCCAGTGTCATCAGGTCGAGTTCCCGTAACTTCTCATAGGGCATGTCCCGTAGCTCCGAGACTAGTACCATTGCCAATCTTTGAACTTTCTCCAATTTCTTCTCATACTTGACTAGGTGTGGGTTCCATACTGGAACATTGCATACTCGAATATGGGCCTGACGTAGACTACCCTATACGCAGTGTTGTCAATAATCTCTAACTTAGATGTCTTAAAGCTAGTCATAGATTTACCAGATGAGCATATGCTGCAGAAATTGTTTAGTTGGCATGTGCTTCAGGCGAATGTTTGGTACAGTATTTACCTCAGATTTCATCTCTTTGAGTAAGGCTTACATGCTTTGGCCCCAAGCCTACCCTTTTTACTGTTTACCCTTTCCAAAAATTTCGAATTTTTCCCTTCCCAAATTTTGAACCCTTACCATTGCCAGAGCAGACCTGCCGCCTGTCCATATCTATTTGTACCCTTTTCTAGTCTATGTCTGCTTGAATTCATTACCTGTAAATATAAAAGAAACACTTCCTGTTTATAAATTAAAGTCTTACTCAAAGATACTTACTCCCCAAAAACCCAAAATAAAACTGAATAACTGAACCTTTTAATTGTAATCTTAAATGTTTCTCAAAATTTTATATCCAAATAAATGTTAAACCTAAAACCCAATCAACTTTATTTTTTTTTAAAATACACTACCTAACAAAAATCCTTCATATGACCTGTCTTTTTAATACTCACTTGTGCTTTATATAATCTGTTTACATTTAAAGTTTTATCACTGACTTCAACATTGCTTAATAATCTTAAGTTAATTTAAGCCAGCCCCTAAAGCTATGCATAGATAAGTGGCTTTGGGATACTGCTCTATCTGATTTTTTTGTACCTCTGTTGTGTGCACAAATTTATAATAAATAAAAAAATAAATAAATTTTTTTTCACATCTGCGAACTGGATATTCTGGGCTATTTTTTCTTCAGCATTCACTTTCACATAAATAAAACCGGTTCTTGAACCCACTTTGCGGAAAGCACTCGTCAAAAAGCAAGCTATTCCGACACTTCTTCCGGGGTTACACTCGTTTATTTTCCTTCCTGTTTGTTTTGCCTTAATGTAGTGTAGTGTTTTCCCTTTTACCCTTTTCCTGTTCCCGTTACATTATGTGGTGGGTTGAAGAGTGACCTTAATAAAGAGGTTGGGCCCAGAGGAAGAGCGGATAACCGATGGGCCTTTGGAATTAACAAATTATACAGTCATCTTTCCTAAAGAAAAATTATTTTTTCCCCTGAAAAGAAAAGTTAATGTGCATGCCATGTTCATCATTTTACACACTCAAAAATATGGGTAAACAAAAAAGTCAAGGAATTAGACAACAGGGGAAAGAAGGCCAGGGAAAAAGGACAGAATAAACTGCAAGCGTCCGCGAGACTCTGATGATACTGATGGTATCAAATTGCAGCTCAGGTTTATTTTGTCTAGACTTATTCTACACATTCCACAACCCATACCACAACAGAGACGGAAAATATATAGTCACCCATTGAAAAAAAGCACAAGAAACAAAAACGACAGTTAACCCAATCCCCACATAGTGCTAAACCAACCCCTCCCCCGTTGGACTGAGCAGTCAAGATATAATGGTAACCTGCTGAACTCTCCAACACCAAACACACGCAAAAACAGGTATCACAGAATGTGAAAGTGTTGATTTTTTAGGAATACAGAGTCGAGTGCATCGTTATTTAGTTAGTTTGTCAGACATGGGAGCCTATCGACCGCATTTTGAACTAACTTCAATGCATAAAATGGTATATTACGGCTTAAACTCAGTATGTGGAAACTCGGAAGAAGATCTTAAAACTCTTGATGTCTACACACAGGCGTGACTTGTGCGTTGGCGTATTTGTGCTAGTTAGCTCTATGAGTTTGCTGGGTAAGCTCCTAACTCTTGGCCCTACACTCTTAACCACATTAGACTTCTGAGTTGTGATGATCCGGAACTCATTTGAAAAGGTTGTCTACTTTACATTTCATCTATTGTACGAAGCGTTTCATTCAGAACCACTGTGAATTCGTCAGCGGTCCTTGCTGTCTAATGGTGATACAGACCAAGATTACTGCCTCATCTTTGACGTGTAACTAGAACACCTCTGCCTCGTTTCATCTGTCAAAGGTCGGTATCAATGAACAGAATTTATTTTACTATCGGGTCTCGTTCAGCGGTTTTTTTTCATCGAATAACCTGACAACAGCTGTTCTGACGTCAAAAAGTAGTACCTATTGTATTCTGTATGGTACATTGAGTATTTACATTTTTCATCCCTCTTCCTGGA
This sequence comes from Cherax quadricarinatus, assembly GCF_026875155.1. Lineage (NCBI taxonomy): Eukaryota > Metazoa > Arthropoda > Malacostraca > Decapoda > Parastacidae > Cherax > Cherax quadricarinatus. The sequence continues at coordinate 27,664 of NW_026465369.1, forward strand.
ATCTGTTTTTAAAATAAGCTTGTTTTTGTTTTTCATGCTCCTCACTTTTTTTTAAATTGTGATTTATGTTGTGATCATACATCCGTTCTTTATGTACTTTTTTTTTTCTATTATTTCAGTTCGTTTCAAAGCCACAGTCGAATTTCTTCATTATTGTTTTAAGCACTTTTCTCTATATTCTTTATGTAGGAACGTTTGATTAACGTTTCATTTGGTTATATTATATTATCATTAGCAAAACTTTTACAAATTGTTACCCATATACAACCCAATCAAGGTAAGAATGGATAAGGCGATTAAAGCTTTTGAGGCGGGAAAATGAACTTGGACCCACCAACGTGGGACTGCACAATTCACTGTCAAATAATCATACTTTCATTGCTTTGGTCAACGTTGCACTCAATCGCTTTCTCAGCAAAGTGAAATACTAGTACTGCTTTAGGAGGAATGGGATGAATATTTTTAGAGTTTACTCCTTAACTTCTCGCACTATCGCCATAGATCATTTACTATTTTTGGTTGTAAGTAGATGGTAAATACACAGCATTTTTAGTATCCCTATTGGGGGCAAATGTTGAGAAGGTCATATGAATATCTTAGATTCCTTTTTCATATGTTGACGTGTAGTATTCAACTAAGGATCATTGTAAAGGATTCTGAAGAATGTTAACTTAGAAAATTTCCCAGCCTTACATATAACCATTACTTACTGATTTGCTATCTCTCTGTGACTCAGACAGTAATGTTTCGCTCCTGGCTGCTTCCTTATTATCTGTCTCTAAAGCTTTTCTTTATTTTTTGTTGTTGGTTTGTTGCCAGCGGTCTCATTTATCTTATTTCAATTTCTTGCGATGTTTATTTACATTATTATACGTAAGTCATGATGAATACATATCGCGAAGACTTCGCTTCATATCGAAGCTTGCTCCGAGGACTTACTCTATACTAATTAGCTCAGACGATTGCAAGGCACAAAAACCTTTGTTCTGTGTTTAAATTATAACCAGATTTTGTAGAAGAAAAGTTTTAATGAAGTGATGGTCAAGTTTGCAATTTGAACAATAAAAAGAAGGGTAAGAAATAGTAGCTTATTGACGTGTGATCGCCCACGAAAGGTGACATTGGTTGTATACAGGTTTACACGCAGGGCATGTAGTTTAGTAAGAAAACACTGGTATTATTATATCCATAGGGAACAAGCGCTAAATCCGTAGGGTTATACTGCGCACGTGGGGGGCATGGACAGGTATTCTGGCTCAGTTCAGGGAACTGGAGCACAGATCTCCTATTCTCTAGATCAAGAGCCTCTCACCAGACTTCAAGGGACTCTCCTAGAGGGGGAGCCGCTTGTAGGTCAGTGACCACACCATTGTTTCGACCCTACAAGTACTACCCAATGCAGCAACTCATCTTTAAAATGAAATACACTCTGCACCAATGAACGGAACTGTCAGCAAGGAGGTAACCATTTCACTGATTTTTCAGTCTTTCTTTATGAGAAATAATGAAATTTCTGGTCTCAATGCTTACTATTGTTTTCACTTGAATTTCTTTCTGAAATTCGCAGAGTTATATACACCACGACATTATGAGCTTGTGTGTCTTCTGGTGAAAAAGCCTCTCAAGGAAGGTTCCTTGATGTTGGTGAGTGGGTCATTGATTTAGCGCAAATTCGGTTCTGTGCTTCCAGTTACTGAATTAACCACTGAATGCTTACACATACACCTAGGCGCTGTAATTATTCCTCCGGGTTTATCGCTTTCCCCTTGATTTAATAATACTTGGTGAAAAGATGAGTTGCGACGTTAATGCCTGTGTTTATTTTTTTTAATACTGACTTTCTGTGAGTTGTATCGCTCGTATGTAATTGATTACTTGGTCAACGACTTCCATTTTCCATTTATTCTTCATTGTGTTTCCTTGTGTTGACTTCCAGCCAGCCACTTTTTCCATTGTTTCTGTGAAAAACTAATAATTTTGTTGTTCTGCTGATTTTTAAACAGTTCGTACTGTATAAATAGTTTGGATTAAGTACGTTAACATGGGGCTCTCTAAAACCTATAGGGAAATCAGTTATATACACCACGAAATTAATATGGGCAGAAGATTGAGTTTTGTATATGTACAAATTAGTTTTGGTCCATCTTTTCTGATACTCACTCAGAAGCATAAACTTTATTGTGTTCAATTTCTTATTTGTAGCTACTAGGAGCAGACGTTATAGCAGCTGGTGTCCGTCTTTATTTCGATTAGCTGTTAATGTTAAAGATGAGAGGGAATTCGTGAGAAACAGTTAGGAATAGTCAGATGTGAGTGTAGGGAAGTGTAGTGAAGCAGTGGGTTGAACTAAAGGGATTAAGTAGCTGGGGTTAGATGGGATTAAGACAGAAATGTTAACAAACAGGTGGGATATAATTTTTGAGTGTTGATGTATTTCTTCATTAGGTTATATGCTTAAATTATGGGAAGCTATTCTTATTTATTGGCCTGAGAGCATTTTATAGTTCATTTGTGTAAAGAAACATACTAAATAACAATGGATGTAAGATTTATAGGGAAATAGCTGCTCAGTATATCGGGTAAGTGTTATGGTAGAATTATTCTTTGAAAGTATTAAGGGAACAGGCAGAACTCAGGTTTGCAGAGGAAAAACAATTAGGATTAGGAAGGCGATGTGTAGACTAAGTTGCTTAAGTAAGACTTTTTTAATGATCCAGTACAAGATAAAAGAAGGAAACTTTTCGTTGCCTATATGGGATTTAGAAAAGGCATATGATTATGTGGATGGGAGAGCCTAGTGTGTCAGTTAAAAGTGTAGTTTAGGCATCAGGTTACTTAAAGCAGTAAAAACTTTTTATGCGGTTATTGAGGCACAAGTAAATTTCTGAAGTAGAGAGAGGGATTATTTATATCTTCAGAAGGTCTTAGACAGTGATATTTGTTCCACCATAAATTCTTTATAAGACAGGGTTGTAACAGAAAAACAGATGTTGGATGGCGGGAGATGTGTGAGAATAGAAGATAACGAATCGATTAGAATGTTGCAGTACTTAGTTGCTTTTGCCTATGACTGGTTCTTTTGCGGGAGAGTTTTAAAGAGAAATTGCGATGACTGATGGAGGATCTGAATGGTTGGTAAAAATATAAATTAAAAAAGTGACTATCGAAGAGGAACAAGGTGACTGAAAATAATATAAAAATCCAGGGCCAATGGATAGATGAATATGTGGATGTGGAGTGGTTGTGTAGAGGAAAGTAATTGTTGTTCAGATATTTTGGGAGCGGATCTGTCTAGAAAAGATAAAGCAGACCATCAGCACTGACGAGATCAGATGGTGGGTGCGAGGAATATAAGGCATCTGCGTTGAAAAAAGAAACTTCTTATATGGTGCTTAAAATAGAAATTACCAGAGCATAAGTGGTATCAACTTTCTTATTTGGATATTGAAACAGGTTTTTGTATGTCGGAGGTAGGAGAGAGGCCGGGGCAGTGGCGATGCCATCCTGTGGGCGATGTTTGGTGTGAATATTATGCGAGATTCAGAGCAATGTACATTAGAAGATGGTTTTGAGTTACCAGAAGTATAATTTCAGAGGGCTGTGGTGGGGTGTTGGTGATTTGGGCACTTAGAGAGGATGTAGCAAAATTAAGACGGACAGTGGGGTATAATTAATCTGATTGTGAATAGCGGAGGTGTAAGGGTTGTCCCAGGAAAGGGTTGGAGGAAGCATTGTCAAGGGAGTTTTTGAAGTGCCTTGGGGGTAGATTGAATGCCAACAGGTTTGTGTGAGCTCATATAGATAAAGAGTGGAGGAAAATGGCTTTTGTGACTTGACGTTCTGTTGGGAGTGATGAGGAAGTTAACATTTTATGAAAGGATTCAGGGAAACGGATAGACCAAACTTGAATCCTGGAGGTGGGGACTTACAGTGATAGTACTCGTGAATGAAGCGGAGGCAGGTGGCAATGTGCAGTTCGGACGGTCAGCGAACTGATGTTGGTATGATTCTGGCCAGAGTGATCAAATAACTTGACCGTGAAATGTGTTTCCTCTTCTTTTTTGATCTCACTATTTCGATGAAAGGACAGATGGTGTATTAAAACAATGTAGAACGTACTGTCATCTCTTTTAATTCTATCAATTTGTTCCACTATTACACTAGAAAGTAGTTTTTTTATTGTATTTCTAGGCTTCATTTTGTTTTAATTTAACCTGATGACCTCTTGTTTTTATGTTAAATTTACTAAAAACTTTCTTGTTTATCATTACTTTCAAAATCTTTGTTGAATTAGATATGTAGTTTTTCGCATCCTTACTCTTTTCCTCTCTTCAGCAATGTGAGCTTCAATCACGGTTTTCGTCTTTCACTGTATTAGTGCATCACTGTGGTATACGACCTGATTATTTTGTTAATTAATATATTAACTCGTATCCACTTTCTCTGCTTGAATCTACCGTATTTTGTCTCCAAATCCTTACTTTTTGGGGAATAATTTCACATTCTTCTGTTTCATTCCAAGACATTATCTGCATTAAATTCCTTTTAATTTTTTTTCACCCAAGTTCATCAATTTATCCAACTCTTTTCAAAGAAATTTCCAGTCATTTTTACAGTTTGTTTTACACGGAAAAGGTATAAGTACAAACATATTCAGTTGATATTTTTATTCGATATGGTAAATCTTTAATGTAAATTATAAAAACATATTTTCAAGGATTAAGATTCAATCTCCAAAATACATATAATTTTCTACTCAATATTCAAAATTAATATCTTCGCTTACATATCTGCAACGCACCACTATGTATGACTGTGATAAATTAGGACTCCATGTGCAACTCTTGGGTATCTATATTGAGGAAAACGTTCGCCACACAGTGCTTCTATCAGTCCCAACATACGTGGAGTAATTGAAGAACAGGAGGCGAATGAGGTAATCATGTGTTAATTATCAACTGTGGTTTCTCTGAACCATTCATCTACAATTGTTGGATGTTGTTGTCCTGACAACTCAACACTAACCTCCTCTGCTTCACCGTGATGACACAACGTATCACTCATGTCCACTGCACTCACTCTGGGATCCTTTTTTCAAGTTCAGTTTTCTCCTCTAATTAATTATTTTCAATTCACTTTTTTATCATTATGATAATGGACTTTGTGCTCAATGTTTATGTCAACAAAGATAATATATGTACCGCTGATAATTTGTATGCAACTGACTAGTTGCATTTTTACGAACCTTGATGATAACGTTGTACTGAGCAAATGTTTGTTGCAAAAGGGTTGAAATTTATCTTGATAAGTGTCAATATTGCAGATTATCCTAATTATATACACTGTGGCGTGTATAAGTAGAGTATTTCTACTCACTTATAGTAGATAATACTCTCTTGGCTTCTTGAAATCTATCGTTCCTCTTCTTAAATTACTGATCATGGACCTGTCTCTTAGCCCTTCACTGACTAGATACTCCCTGATTGAAGAAATATTTCCTTTAAAATCATCCTGTTCTTTTTCCCATAATGTCAGTAATATTTACTCTTATCTTTTCTCATTACGGACTATCTTTGCGCTAGGATTAACTCTTTGTACATTCGGATGATATGCGTGGTGTGTGTGTGTTGGTGTAGGTTATGGTTGTCTGTGTGTGTGTTGTGTGTGTGAGTTGTGTGTGTGTGTGTGTGTGTGTGTTGTGTGTGTGTGTGTGGGTGTGTGCCTGTGTCGCGCGCTGTGTAACGTGCACAAGGCACAACCTGTATTCGTGAGAAGGTAAAGTGACTCAAAAATAAACCGTACAGACACCGAAACATTACCTTGTTAATCAAGATAAATGGTCAATACTTACTCTTGTTCAATCACCACACTACTTATCCTGCACAAGTTTGTGGAACATTCACAAGCTAAGTTCGTAGGGGGTCGTGTATAGCTGTGTGCGCCACGTGTGTACTCCCTAGTTGTGTCTCAACCTAGTTGTGGTTTGTAGGGGTCTTATTCACGCTCACTGGCCCGCATCCTCGCTGTTCGCTACTAGGGCGTCTTCTGCTCTATGAGTTTTGCAATACCTTTCTTAAAGCTGGGTATGGGATCTGCCTCATACATCCCCTCCCCGAATATTCACTTCCTGAACTGTGAAAGCTGAATAAATACTTCTAATATCTCTGTGATTCTATCCTTGTCTTCAAGTTCCAACTGGGGACCCCCTTGTTGTCCTGTGTCCATATCTGGTACATCAACGTTCTTGTCCACTTGTCGATTTCTCTCTGTAATTTTATATTGCCGTTATCACATCCTCCCTCTCCTCTCCTGTCCTCCAGTATCGTCGGTCGATTTCCTTAAACCTCTTCTCGTTGGTCACAACCTAACCTCGGGACCTAGGTCTCGTTTCTCCAACTTTGCACTTCTCTATTGTATGTGTGTGTGTGTGAGTGTGTGTGTGTGTGTGTGTGTGTGTGTGTGTGTGTTGTGTGTGTGTGTGTGATGTGTGTGTGTGTGTGTGTGTTTTTCACGGGTGGCGTATGTGTGTGTGTGTGTGTACAACTCACCTAATTGTGGACGCAGGAGTCGGAGACTTAGCTCCTGCCCTGCATCTTCACTGGAACAGCTATAGGTCCCTCTCTCTCTCTGCCTCCATGTGCTTTATCTACCTCGTCTTAAGATATGTACGGTTCCTGTCTCCCAGTACATCACTTGTAGACTTCGATCTTATGTCTATTGCTTTTGGCGGGGTTAAATCAGTAGCTAGTTGCTGGTCGGTTGTTCCAGCCTGTCAGGTTCTTCAAGTCCAGCCTGATCTCATTGATTTAATTCTTCCTCATTAACCTCACATCATCTGACGAACACACTTTGAGTTCAACTTTCTCTATGTCATTCACATATACCAAAAATAGCATGGTCCAAGACTGACCCCCTGTGGGACTCACGCTGTCACAGGTGCCACTGTGATACCCCTCCTGTTTATACGCGCATGGACTCCTCTAGAACTTCTCGTACTAATCCATTGTGCAGGAACTGTCGAAGGCTTCTTGAGTCCTACGATTGGGTATAGTGTGCACACAACAGAGGTTCTGCTCCCTCTCTAAGGGACCCATGGGGAGATTGTCCAGTAGCATTGCCTTTGAGGTATCCAAGGTCCAATTAGCAGCTTCTTCACCTCCTCCTCAAGTTGTGTGTTTGTCATCCAACACTGTTTGGTGTATTCTTGGTGGTTGTCCCCTCTGTCCTGTTCCTTCAAAGAGTCCTTCTGTTCTACAAGTAAATATTTCATTAAATCTCGTGTTGAGTTCTCACATACCTTTGGTCTTTTCTTGTGAGCTCACTACCTTTTTCCTCAGCTGATACATCGGTCTTTGACACGTTGTCTTCTTCCTAATGTGGCATTTACAACAAGTTTCGGGTCAGATTGACTTTCGATACTATGTTGTTTTCGTACTGTCGTTGGAACCTCCCTCCTGATCTGTGCATACTCGTTTCTGGCTCTTATACCTAATCTCCTTATTTTCTGGGTCCTCTTGCTTTTGTTCCTTTTACCATTCTCCACGTGCACTTCGTTTTGCCTCTCTCTAACCTACGGGATGAACCAAGGAATCGTCTTTGGTCTTACCCTTATTTCTGTTGCCCTTGAACAAGCTTTCTTGCCTCCTTGCTATTTTGTTGATACGTATTCCTTCATTTTGTTTACTGACTTTCCTACCAATTCTCTGTCCACTGAACTCCTTAGGTAGTTCCTCATTCTTCGTAGTCACCCCCTTTTTTAGTTTGGCTTTGCCCTTTAAATCTGTTACCCTCTGCCCTTAGTAAATCTATATGTAATCAAAGCTCAGAACCACGTGATCTCTAGATCCATAAGGGGCCTCTCATATGTGGACGTCCTCAATGTTGTGCTGCTCTGGGTGAACAACAATGGCCTATCTTGCAGGTTCATCTCCTCTCTATCTGGAAGTGGTCACTGGAGACTCATGTTGATGCATACAGGATTCCAGTTACCACATTCCTCATCTGAGGCTCTCCATGTTCGGGGACCCATGTGCTCAGACTTTCCAATCGATCTTACTCGTGGTTGAAATGCCTTGCCACCTCATGCCAGCGTGTCCACCATCGCTCTGTTGTTCTTTGGATTTCCTCTGTCCTTGGCATCCTGCAATAATTTGTGTGTGGGTTATATACATCACTGCAATGACTTCCTTAGGTTCCCTGAACTGAATTGTACCAAACAATGTAGGACCTTTCTCCAATAACGTCCATGCCTCATTTCCTCAAATACCATCGATTTTTATGACACAGGTGCAACCCTCCCCCCTGCTCCTTCTTATCTTTCTCAGGGATTGAGAATATCCCTGTGGGAAAGATTGCGTCTGCGGTTGTCTCAGTGAGTTTTGTTTCTGGACTGCTATGATGTTGGGGACTTTCAAATTGATTCTTCATAAGCAATTCCTCTATTTATTCTTATTCATTGTGTTCGTGTACCAAACCTGTGTGTGTGTGTGTGGTGTGTGTGTGTGTGTGTTGTGTATGTGTGTGTGTGTGTGGTTGTGTGTGTGTTGTGGTGTGTGTGTGCGCGCGCGTGCGTGCGTTGCGTGTGCTGTGCTACAAAATTATTCAGCTATAGGAGTGCCAAGGGTGGAGGTCTCAGCGCCTGGCACCGCTCCTCTCTTGCTAGTCCCTATCTTCTCTCTTCTCGCCTTCGAGAGGCTCATGTACCTCTTCTTAGCTATGTATGGGTTACCTGCCCTGTCTAACTACTTCATTCTTAAATTTTCAGCCTTTCTGGGAATACTCTAACAGCATGAGAGAATATTTCCCAAAACGTCCCTTTACTCGTTCTTTTTTTACAAGTTACAAGATGTGGCCCGTGTTTCTGTTTTCCATTTTCTCAACAGTCTGTCCCTATCAACTTCTCTCAGTATTTGTACTCTTTTGTCATCCTTAGTCCGCCTTTCCTCATAGTGTCATAGGTCGGAGTTCCCGTAATCTTATAATAGGGCATGTACGTAGCTCGAGACTAGTACCATTGCAATCTTTGAACTTTTCTCCATTTCTTCTCATACTGACTAGGTGGGGAAGTGTTCCATTTCGGAACATTGCATACTCGAATATGGCTGACGTTATAGATACCCTCTACGCCGCAGTGTTGTCAATAATCTCTAATAGAATGTCTTAAAGTAGTTCATAGATTTTCCAGATGAGCAGATGACTGCAGTAATTGTTTAGTTGGCCATGTGCTTCAGGCGATATGTTCGGTACAGTATTTACCTCAGATTTCATCTCTTTGAGTAAGGCTTACATGGCTTTGGGCCCCCCAAGCCTCTACTCCGTTTACTGTCTTACCTTTCCGAAAATTCCGTAATTTTTCCCCTTGCAGAGATTGAGACTCCATGAGCCACTTTTGCCGAGTCAGACCTGCCGCCTGTCCATTATCTATTTGTACCTTTTATAGTCTATGTCGACTTGAATTCTTTCATTAATTTTCAATTGCGAACTGTGATATATCTGACCTATTCATTCAATTCATGTCATTACTTACACATGAAAATAATACGGTTCTTGAAACCGATCCTTTGCTGAAAGCACTCGTCACAATGCAGTGATTTCCGACACTTCTCCACAGGATTATCCTCGTTTATTTTACTTCCTGTTATTGTTTGCCTTAATGTAGTGTAGTGTTTTTCCCCTCTTTTTCCCTTTGCCTGCTCCTGTTACAATATTGTGGTGGGTTGAAGAAGAGTGACATTAAAAAAGTGGTTGGCCCAGACGCGGATGAGCGGATGAACCTGGATGGACCTTAGGAAATTAACAAGATTTATCACAGCTCATCTTTCCTAATGAAACAATTATTTTTCTGCTGAAACGAAGAGTTAATGTGTCATGCCATGTTCATCATGTTAACCAGCTCAAGAAAATATGTGGATATAACAAAAAATTCAAGGAATTAGACTAACAGGAAGATGAAGTGCAGCGAAAATGTGCACAAGAATAAACTGCATAGGCGTCACGCGAGTACTTGATGATACTGATGGTATAACTAGCAGTCAGGAGAGTCATTAGTCTAGAATCTTAATTCACACATTCACAACCCATACCACAACAGATGACTGGAAACTATATAGTCACCCATTGAAAAAAAAAGACAAGAAACAAAAACGACAGGTTAACCAATCCCCACATTAGTGGCTAAGCCTCAGACCATCCCCAGTCCTAGCGTACTGCCCACTCAGCGCTGGTGCTGCGCCAAGGTCAGAACTCTGCCCAGTAGCTGATCAGACTAGAGCCCGCAGCCTTCTTGCCAGTGGCACTCTGCTAGGGTCTCTACTACGTACCACAAAACTTTAAATAAACAACCATCAATTGCACGAGACAAGCACACTACAGTTGTAGTGAGAGGACGGGGTGGCCTGGTTGGATATGTGGATTATAGTGCAGTCTAGAAACTGCACAAACCTCAAAGCAAACAGCGAAATTGTGCAAATTCTATGTCTTGGAGCAATCTGTAGCATGGAATATCAGGAAAACAATAGACATGCAACTTTGAAGCATCCTAAAAATGTGTGACTCCTGTCTAAAGATGATGCTGTCGTTTTCCCTCCAGTAAATTCTTTCACCAGAACTAACCTGCATCTCATACCGGAAAAAGCTGGAGGTACTCAGACTCATTAGACAAACAATAGTACTTACGGCAACCCAACTCAAAGTGTTTTTTTTAGTGGAGGAATAACGAAGCAGGAGCAAATGGACGGAACTAACAAAAAAAGTCCACTTGGAGCTTGTTTTGGTCTGGAGGCACAGCCAGTGCCTCCTTCTTCCCCCCCCCATGGTCCTCCAAGAACCAAAAAAACACTGATGCACAAAAACAAAAAATCCCCCCAAACAAAACACAGAATACAACCTTGCTTATGTTTGTAATATGAGTGCCTTAAGCCATCCACAAACAACAAAATACCTTTTTTCAAGAACTTCTAGAGGCGTCAACTGCGGTGCTTCCAGCCCTCACAGAGAACCACACCAAAGATCACTTTGGCAAAGGAAAATATAGATAAATGGGTAACCTTTTTAGAATGCGAACAGAAAGAAAGGCAACAGGAAGGGGGGGGGGGGGGTGGCCTGATGTTATAGAGTCACTCACTCTGCACGGGAGATGCTGAAACTCCACAAAGGGTGTTAGCAAAAAGTTTAACAATAAAGATCGAGGAACACAAACTAAGTATCGTTGTTGTAAAATACGCAACCAAGATAGCAACCTCCAAACAGTTCAAGGAACAGCTAATGGAAAATTGAATACTGTCTGGGAAAGCTTCCTGCTCCATGCCAAAACCATCTTACTGCTTGGTGATTTTAACCTAGGGGAATACAAAAATGGAAGAATGTAGGATAATGCTTATAGCAAGAAATAGTCCCTGGAGGTAGTAGTGACAGATGAAAGTCCACACACACTACATCAGCTATAAATCTCTACGATAACACCACCTTAACGTCAGCAGATAGTGGAGCCAACAAGGATGGAAAACACACTTGACTTATCTTCACAAATAAGGAAGGACCTGGTAAGAGACAAACTAAATACTCAAAATCAACTAATTCCTACACTCAATCTAATTGAAGTTTCAGACTTGCAGGCTCAGGGGTCTGATCAGTAAATTGCACGTCGCTGGGAAGGTATCTTACCAATACAACTTCATCACAAAGAACATCAACCAGGGACTAGCGTGAACTACGTATTAAATAAAATTTTGTTGGGACGATATCTTAAATAACATGGGAATCCAAACCAGTGCCTTAAGCCGGATCAACTTCCCTGGGCAGATGAAGTATGTTCAAGGCATTTTCCACTATGAAACGAAAAAGATAAGTAAATGGGAATAGGTCGACGCTCCCCTTCTAAGTATGTCGACCGAAACGAAAATCACTGAGCTCTGTCAAGAAAGCCAGATTATCTGATTACAAGGAAGGAAGCGCAGACTAGGGAGGGAGAGGAAAGTATCGAATTAAGATAACGTGACTCTTACAGGACCCACGGAAGAGACAGGAGGAGTAAGATGAGATTAGTAAAAATTTGAAAGAATTTCGAACTATTTTTTTTTCATATGCCATAACATGGCAAATACCAATTCCAGTATCGGTCCCTGCTCAGGACAAGATGGGACATTATATTAATAATAATAATAATAAAATATATAAATAATATATAATAATAATATAATATCTTTAGCGAGCCAAATAATGAGTTAAATATTCGACATCCAAATGATTTTTTGAAGAATGAGCCTCGCAAAAACTTATCTAATGTAAGCAAATTTTCTCCGATTATTATCTAACATCCACAGTCTTTAGAGAAAGCCATTGGAATACTGTCCTATGCACTCAGCCCCAGGCCCAGACTCCTGGAACTCTGTGTTCATTAAGAACTAAAAGGAAAACCTTTCGCGTTGATAAAAAAGTATACTTTAGAGAAGGAACTTAGACATTGGGGGAATTCAAACAAGTCACTAAAACACCGGATATTAGCCACCACTCATAAAGGTGGCAAACTGTAGACCTAACGACTGTAAAATAGACTTAATGGATTAGACTCTAACGTCTCACATCAAAATTTTTTTATAAGAGTGGTAGAAGCACGATTGCAAAGCCCTTGAATCCAAAAGAATGCACACTCAGGGCAAATTGGTTCAGAGCGGTACTCCTGCTCTTTCGTAATACTGGCCACTATTATTATAGTCTTGGATACACGGATGAAAAACAGAATGCAGATGTAATAACATAGGACTTTGCAAACGCCTTTGGACAAGTGCATCTCATGGCGTAATAGCGCACAAAATACATGCTAAAGGAATAACTGGAAAAGTGGAGCGAGGATTTTCAACTTCTAACACTCGCACAACGGTAGTGATAAACAGAGTTCCGTCGGAAGCGGACCTGTGAAAGCTTTGTTCCACAAGGACAGTTACTCGCCCCATCTTGTTCCCCTCCTATATCAGATTAGACAGCAATGCTAATTCACAGGTGGCAGGCCTTTCCAGACGATACTAGGATCTGCATGGGTTGTCATCTGTTGAGGACCCCCACGGTTATACCTCCAAGCAGCTATATAAACCCAAAGTTTTCCAATGGCATAGAAAATATGGATTTTCATCTGCAGTTAAAATTCCAATTCTCCGTTATGGAAAAAACTGGAGATAATTAATTAGACTTTGTATACTACAACTTGTTTATATCATAGAGCGATAAACATAATGTGAGGCAATGGACGTGGTAATGTCTTATTAAAAAAAAAAAAACGGATCTCAATTTCAAGGTTCACACATGTGCCACGATCATGAACTGCAAAGATATGATAGAATGGATACTGGGAACGTGTTGAAAACAGATCAAAATTCAATGATGATTTTTTACATCATTCTCGTTCACGAGTTGGTTGAAAACGGCCCAGGACTTAGAGCGTGTACAGAGAACCTTCTACTGCACATATAATTTTTCCCTTTCAAACACATTCATTATGGGACGCTTGGAAGCACTTGACTTGTACTCGCTGGAAATGCAGACGAAGAGAAATATATCATAATCCTACCACTTGGAAAATCCTTGAGGAATGGTCCGAATTCGCACACAGAAATACACTCCTAACTAGAGAGCACACAAAGTCTGGGGCCCAAGACGATTCAACAGCACTACACCTTGCATAAAGGGCGAATTAGCAATGGCCCCTGGCTTCCTGTTTTCAGGAGGGAGTTTGGACAGATACTTAAGTCGGTGCCGAATCAGTTGGGCTGTGGTTCGTACGTTGGGACTACGTGCTGACAGCAGAACATCCTGGTTGATCAGGCTCTGGATCCTCCGGAATGTCTTGGTAGTGGACCGGAGAGGCGGGGACGTTGATTCCAGGATATAACATCACGGTAGGTTGGACTTAGGTTTACTCAAGCTGGTTTATTATCTCGTCACTACGAGGGTTCTACTCTGCTGGAATGCTACTATGTCACGACGAGGGTTTACTGTGCTATTTTTGTTATAGTGTTTTAATTACGAGGGTTCTACTTCCTCTGGTTCTGTTTAATAAGTATAGTCAATTGGAGGGTTTATCTTCTGGTGTGTTAATAGGGTTGTCCACTACCGAGAAGTCCTACTCTCCTTGGTTGTCTACTAGGGTAGTCACTACGAGGGTTTGCTCAGTTGTCATTACACGGAATATTAACATGCGAAGGTTTCTTCTCTGCTGGTTCTGTTACCAGGATAGTACCTCACGAGCGGTTCTTACTCTGCTGGTTCTGTTACAGGATAGTCACTTACGAGGGTTCTACTCTTGTGGTTCGGTTACAGGATAGTCACTACGAGGTTTTACTTGCTGGTTCTGTTACCAGGATAATCACTACGAGTGGTCTACTCTGCTGGTTCTGTTAACTGGATAGTCACTACGAGGGGTTTCTACTTGTTGTTCCTGTTACACAGGATAATCAAACTACGAGGGGTTCTACTCTGCTGGTTCGGTTACAGGATAGTCTCACTACGAGGGTTTCTACTTCTGCTGGTTCTGTTACCAGGATAATCACTTACAGAGGGTTCTACTCTGCTGGTTCGGTTACCAGGCTAGTACTACGAGGGTTTACTTCTGCTGCGTTCAGTTACTCAGGATGTCATACGAGGGTTCTACTCTGCTGGTTCGGTTACAGGATTAGTCACTACGCGGGTTTACTCTGCTGGTTGGTTACCAGGATAGTCACTACGAGGGTTCTACTCTGCTGGTACGGTTACCTGGATAGTCACTACCGAGGGTTACGCTACTTCTTGCTGGTTCTGTTAACTCGGATAATCACTACGATGGGTTCTCACTTGCTGGTTCGGGTTACCAGGATAGTCATACGAGGGTTTTGATTTACTCTGCTGGTTCAGTTACCAGGTTAGTCACTACGGAGGGTACTTCTTGCTGGTCTCGCGTTACCAGGATAGTCACTACGAGGGTTTCTACTTCTGCTGGTTCGGTTACCCAGCGATAGTCATACGAGGGTTTACTCTGTGGTTCGGTTACCAGCGATAGTCCACTACGAGGGCTCTACTCTGCTGGTTTCGGTTCCAGGATAGTCACTACGAGGGTTTACTCTGCCTGGTTCGTGTACCAGGATAGTCACTACGAGGGTGATATCTGCTGGTTCGCTTAAGGATAAGTCACTACGAGGGTTTACTCTGCTGGTTCGGGTACCAGATAGTCCCTACAGTGGGTTTCTACACTGAGGTTCGGTTACAGGATAGTCAACTACGAGGGTTTCTACTCTGTGGTTCAGTTACAGGGTAGTCCAGTCCTAGAGGGTTCTACTTGCTGAGTTCGGTTTACCAGGATCGTCATACGAGGGTTGCTTTATCTGCTGGTTCGGTTACCAGGATAGTCACTACGAGGGCTTCTACTCTGCTGGTTCGGTTACAGGATAGTAACTACGAGAGGTTCTATACTGCAGGTTTCAGTTACCAGGATAGTCACTACGAGGTTTTACACTATGCTGGTTCGGTTGCCAGGATAGTCACTACGAGGGTTCTAAATAGCTGGTTCGGTTACAGGATTAGTCATACGAGGGTTCCGACTCTGCTGGTTACGGTTACCAGGATAGTCACTACGGTGGGTTCAAACTCTGCTGGTCTCGGCTACAAGGATAGTCATACGAGGGTTTTACTCTGCTGGTTCGTTGGACTGAGCAGTCAAGATATAATGGTAACCTGCTGAACTCTCCAACACCAAACACACGCAAAAACAGGTATCACAGAATGTGAAAGTGTTGATTTTTTAGGAATACAGAGTCGAGTGCATCGTTATTTAGTTAGTTTGTCAGACATGGGAGCCTATCGACCGCATTTTGAACTAACTTCAATGCATAAAATGGTATATTACGGCTTAAACTCAGTATGTGGAAACTCGGAAGAAGATCTTAAAACTCTTGATGTCTACACACAGGCGTGACTTGTGCGTTGGCGTATTTGTGCTAGTTAGCTCTATGAGTTTGCTGGGTAAGCTCCTAACTCTTGGCCCTACACTCTTAACCACATTAGACTTCTGAGTTGTGATGATCCGGAACTCATTTGAAAAGGTTGTCTACTTTACATTTCATCTATTGTACGAAGCGTTTCATTCAGAACCACTGTGAATTCGTCAGCGGTCCTTGCTGTCTAATGGTGATACAGACCAAGATTACTGCCTCATCTTTGACGTGTAACTAGAACACCTCTGCCTCGTTTCATCTGTCAAAGGTCGGTATCAATGAACAGAATTTATTTTACTATCGGGTCTCGTTCAGCGGTTTTTTTTCATCGAATAACCTGACAACAGCTGTTCTGACGTCAAAAAGTAGTACCTATTGTATTCTGTATGGTACATTGAGTATTTACATTTTTCATCCCTCTTCCTGGAATCTGTTTTTAAAATAAGCTTGTTTTTGTTTTTCATGCTCCTCACTTTTTTTTAAATTGTGATTTATGTTGTGATCATACATCCGTTCTTTATGTACTTTTTTTTTTCTATTATTTCAGTTCGTTTCAAAGCCACAGTCGAATTTCTTCATTATTGTTTTAAGCACTTTTCTCTATATTCTTTATGTAGGAACGTTTGATTAACGTTTCATTTGGTTATATTATATTATCATTAGCAAAACTTTTACAAATTGTTACCCATATACAACCCAATCAAGGTAAGAATGGATAAGGCGATTAAAGCTTTTGAGGCGGGAAAATGAACTTGGACCCACCAACGTGGGACTGCACAATTCACTGTCAAATAATCATACTTTCATTGCTTTGGTCAACGTTGCACTCAATCGCTTTCTCAGCAAAGTGAAATACTAGTACTGCTTTAGGAGGAATGGGATGAATATTTTTAGAGTTTACTCCTTAACTTCTCGCACTATCGCCATAGATCATTTACTATTTTTGGTTGTAAGTAGATGGTAAATACACAGCATTTTTAGTATCCCTATTGGGGGCAAATGTTGAGAAGGTCATATGAATATCTTAGATTCCTTTTTCATATGTTGACGTGTAGTATTCAACTAAGGATCATTGTAAAGGATTCTGAAGAATGTTAACTTAGAAAATTTCCCAGCCTTACATATAACCATTACTTACTGATTTGCTATCTCTCTGTGACTCAGACAGTAATGTTTCGCTCCTGGCTGCTTCCTTATTATCTGTCTCTAAAGCTTTTCTTTATTTTTTGTTGTTGGTTTGTTGCCAGCGGTCTCATTTATCTTATTTCAATTTCTTGCGATGTTTATTTACATTATTATACGTAAGTCATGATGAATACATATCGCGAAGACTTCGCTTCATATCGAAGCTTGCTCCGAGGACTTACTCTATACTAATTAGCTCAGACGATTGCAAGGCACAAAAACCTTTGTTCTGTGTTTAAATTATAACCAGATTTTGTAGAAGAAAAGTTTTAATGAAGTGATGGTCAAGTTTGCAATTTGAACAATAAAAAGAAGGGTAAGAAATAGTAGCTTATTGACGTGTGATCGCCCACGAAAGGTGACATTGGTTGTATACAGGTTTACACGCAGGGCATGTAGTTTAGTAAGAAAACACTGGTATTATTATATCCATAGGGAACAAGCGCTAAATCCGTAGGGTTATACTGCGCACGTGGGGGGCATGGACAGGTATTCTGGCTCAGTTCAGGGAACTGGAGCACAGATCTCCTATTCTCTAGATCAAGAGCCTCTCACCAGACTTCAAGGGACTCTCCTAGAGGGGGAGCCGCTTGTAGGTCAGTGACCACACCATTGTTTCGACCCTACAAGTACTACCCAATGCAGCAACTCATCTTTAAAATGAAATACACTCTGCACCAATGAACGGAACTGTCAGCAAGGAGGTAACCATTTCACTGATTTTTCAGTCTTTCTTTATGAGAAATAATGAAATTTCTGGTCTCAATGCTTACTATTGTTTTCACTTGAATTTCTTTCTGAAATTCGCAGAGTTATATACACCACGACATTATGAGCTTGTGTGTCTTCTGGTGAAAAAGCCTCTCAAGGAAGGTTCCTTGATGTTGGTGAGTGGGTCATTGATTTAGCGCAAATTCGGTTCTGTGCTTCCAGTTACTGAATTAACCACTGAATGCTTACACATACACCTAGGCGCTGTAATTATTCCTCCGGGTTTATCGCTTTCCCCTTGATTTAATAATACTTGGTGAAAAGATGAGTTGCGACGTTAATGCCTGTGTTTATTTTTTTTAATACTGACTT
>NW_026465370.1:0-12318 GCF_026875155.1 Cherax quadricarinatus
TGCCTGGGAACACCCAACTTATTTCCAAAGACTGCAGCTGACCTAGTGGCCAATGCTGGTAATATCCAACCTTCAGCAAAGGCTGCAGCAGACCTACTAACCCATTCTGGGAAGATCCAACTTACTACTAAGACTGCAGCAGACCTACTGGCCCATGCTCAGAAGATAAAATTTACTCCTAAAACTGCAGCAGACATATTAGTCCATGCTCAGAAGATCCAACTTAATCCTAAGACTGAAGCAGACCTACTAGCCCATGATGAGAATATCCAACTTACTTCTAAGACTGCAGCAGACCTTTTGCCCCAAGCTGGGTAGATCCAACATACTCCTAAGACTGTAGCAGACTTACTGGCCCATGCTAGGAAGATCCAACTAACTCCTAAGGCTGTATCAGAGTTTATATCCGATGCAGGGAAGATCCAACTTACTCCTAAGACAGCAGAAGACCTACTGGCCCATGCTTAGAAGATCCAACTTACCCTTAAGACTGCAGTAGACCTACTGGTCCATGCACGGAAGATCCAACTTACTCCTAAGTCTGCAGGAGACATACTTGCCAATGCTTTGAAGATCCAACCCTCTTCTGAGACTGCAGCAGCATTACTGGCCCATCCCGGGAAGATCCAACTTACTCCTAAGATAGCAGCAGCCCTACTGGCCCATGCTGGGAAGATCCAACTTACTCCTAAGACTGCAAAAGCCCTACTGGCCAATGCTGGGAAGATCCAACTTACTCCTAAGACTGCAGCAGACATACTGGTTAATGCTGGGAAGATCCAACTTACTCCTAAGACTGCAACAGACCTTCTGGCCCATAATGGCAAGATCCAACTTGTTTAGGTAAGACACATATGCAACAGTTAGGTATCTTTATTTCGAAACGTTTCGCCTGCACAGTAGGCTTCTTCAGTCGAGTACAGCAAAGTTGATAGAAGCAGAAGAGACTTGAAGACGATGTAATCAGTCAATCACCCTTAAAGTTTTGAGGTGGTCAGTCCCTCAGTCTGGAGAAAAGTATTGATCCATTGTCTGGAATAATATTATTCCAGACAATGACTGCAGCAGACATTCTGGCCCATGCTGGGAAGACTCAACTTACCCCTAAGACTGCAGCAGACCTATTTCCCCATGCTGGGAAGATCAAACTTATTCCTAAGACTGCAGGAGACCTAGGGCCGCATACTGGGAAGAACCAACTTTCTCCTAAGACTGCAACAGACATTGTGGTCAATGCTGGTAATATCCAACTTACTTCTAAGACTAAAGCAGAACTTGTGGCCCATGCTAGGAAGATACAACTTACTCCTAAGACTGCAGCAGACCTACTGGCCCGTTATGGGAAGATCCAAGTTACTCCTAAGGCTGCAGCAGACCTACTGGCCCTTGATGGGATGATACAACTTTCTTATAAGGCTGCAGCAGACCTACTGACCCATTCTGAGAAGATCCTACGAAATACTAAGACTGCAGCAGTCCTACTGGCCCATGCTGGGAAGATCCAACTTACTAATAACAATGCAGCAGACATTCTGGCCCATGCTTGGAAGATCCAACTTACTATTAACAATGCAGCAGAACTACTGGTCCAAGCTGGGAAGGTGCAACTTGCTCCTAACGCTGCTGCAGACCTACTGGCCCATTCTGTGAAAATCCAACTCACTCCTAAGACTACAGCAGACGTTCTGGCCGATGCTGGTAAGATTCAACTTGCTCCTAAGTCTGCAGCAGACCTACTGGCCCATGCTTGGAAGATCCAACTTACTCCTAAGACTTCACTAAAACTACTGGTCCATTCTTTGAAGATCTAACTTACTCCTGAGACTGCAGCAGACATACTGGCCCATGCTTTAAAGATTGAATTTACTCCTAAGTCTGCAGCAGACCTACTGGACCATGCTGGGAAGCTACAACTTACTCCTAAGACAGCAGCAAATCTACTGGCCCATGCTGGGAGGATCCAACTTACTCCTAAGATTGCAGCAGATATACTGGCCCATGCTAGGAAGATCCAACTTATCTTAAGACTTCAGCAGACCTACTGGCTAATGCTGGGAAGATACAACTTACTCCTAATATTGAAGCAGACCTACTGGCGATGCTGGGAAGCTCCAACTTAAGCCTAAGACAGCAGCAGATCTACTGGCCTTGCTAGGGAAATCCAACTTACTCCTAAGACTGCAGCAGACCTACTGGTCGTTACTAGGAAGACTGCAGCAGACCTACGTTTCTATGCTCTGAAGATCCAACTTTCTCCTAAGGCTGCAGGAGACCTACTTGTCCCTGCTAGGAAGATTCAACTTATTCCTAAGACTTAAGCAGACCAAGTGGCACATAGTGGGATGACCCAACTTACTCCTAGGACTCCAGCAGAGCTACTGGTCCATGCTGGGAAGGTCCGACTTACTGATAAGGCTGCAGCAGATCTACTGGCCCACAATATGAAAATCCAAATTTTCTCCAAAGACTGCATTGGAACTACTGGTCTATACTAGGAAGACCCAACTTACTCGTAAGACACGGGCAGACCTTTTGCCCCATGCTGGGAACATCCACTTACTCCTAAGACTGCAGAAGACCTACTGGACCATGCTGTGAAAAAACCAACTTACTCCTAAGACTTCAGCAGACATTCTGAGCCATGCTGGGAAGTTCCAACTTACTCCTAAGACTGAAGCAGACCTACTGACCCATGCACGGAAAATCCAACTTAGTCCTAAGACTGCGGCAGACCTACTGGCCCATGCTGGGAAGATCCATCTTACTCCTAAGACAGCAGCAGATCTACTTGCCCATGCTGGGAAGATCTAACTTACTCCTAAGACTGCAGCAGGCCAATTGGCCCATACTGGGAAAATCTAACTTACTTCTAAGACTGCAGCAGATCTACTTGCAACTGCTGGGAAGATCGATCTTACAACTAAGGCCTGCAGCAGACCTACTGGCACTGCTGTGAAGATCCAACTTAATCTTAAGACTGCAGCAGACCTACTGGCCCATGGTCAGAAGATCCAACTTACTCTTAGGCTGCAGCAGACCTACTGGCCCATGATGGAAAGATCCAGTTCACTCTAAGACTTCATCAGACCAAATGGCCCATAATGGGAAGATCCAACTTACTCCTAAGACTGCAGCAGAACAACTAATCCATGAAGGGAAGGTCTAACTTACTCGTAAGATTGCATGAGACCTACTGGCCCATTGTATGAAGATCCAACTTTCTCCTAAGACTGCAGCACTCTACTGGTCAATGCAGGGAAGATCCAACTCTCTTGTAAGACTCCAGCAGACCTACAGGTCATGCTGGGAAGATTCAACTCACTCCTAAGATTGCAGCAGACCTACTGGCCCATGCTGGGAAGATCCAACTTACTCCTGAGACTGCAGCAGACCTACTGGCCCATGCTGTAAAAAACCAACTTACTTCTAAGACTGCAGCAGACATATGGTCCATCCTGGGAAGATCCAACTTAATCCTAAGACTAAAGCAGACCTACTGGCCCATGGTGGGAAGATCGAACTTACTCCTAAGACTAAAGCAGACCTTCTGGCCCTTGCTGGGAAGACCAAGATACTCCTGAAAACTGCAGCAGACCTATTAGCCCTTGTTGAGAAGATCCAACTTACTCCTAAGACAGCAACAGATCTACTGGCCCTTGCTGGGAAGATTCAACTTATTCCTAAGACAGCAGCAGATCTACTGGGCCTTGCTGGGAAGATCCAACTTTCTCCTAAGACTGCAGCAGACAAAGTATCCAATGCTGGTAAGATCAATTAAGTCCTGAGACTGCAGCTGAACTTCTGGTCCATGCTAGGAAGATTCAGCATACTCCTAAGACTGCAGCAGATCTACTGGCCCATTGCTGGGAAGATCCAACTTACTGCTAAGTCTGCATCAGACTTTCCTGGTCAATGCTGGGAACATCCAAATAACCCTAAGACTGCTGCAGACTTACTGACCCATGCTGTGAAGATTAAACTTTCTCCTAAGACTCCAGCAGAACTGTTCCCCCATGCTAGGAAGATCCAACTTACTCCTAAGACTGCAGCACACCTACCTGCAAATGCCGGAAAGATCCAACTTACTTGTAAGACTTCAGCAGAAACACTGGCCATGCTGGGAAGATCCAAATTACTCCAAAGACTGCAGCAAACTTACTGGCCCATGAGGGAAGAACCAACTTACTCCTAAGACTGCAGCAAACATACTGGCCCATGCTGGGATGATCCAACTTACTCCTAAGACTGAAGCAGACCTACAGTCCCATGCTTCGAAGATCAAACGTTCTCCTAAGACTACACCAGACCTACTGGCCCATGCTGGGAAAATCCAACTTACTACTAAGTCTGCAGAAGACCTACTGTCCCATGTTGGGAAGATCGATCTTACTCCTAAGAATCCCTCAGACCTACTGGTCCATGCTGGGATGATCCACCTAAAGCCTAAGACTGCAGCAGACGTACTGGCCCATGCTTGGATGATCGAACTTACTCCTAAGACTGTAGCAGACCTCCTGGCCCATGCGGGGAAGATCCAAATTACTCCAAAGACTGCAGCAAACTTACTGGCCTATGAGGGAAGAACCAACTTGCTCCTAAGACTGCAGCAAACATACTGGTCCATGCTGGGATGATCCGATTTACTCCTAAGACTGAAGCAGACCTACTGTCCCATGCTTTGAAGATCAAACGTTCTCCTAAGACTACACCTGACCTACTGGCCCTTGCTGGGAAAATCCAACTTGCTTTTAAGACTGCAGCAGGATTACTGGCTAATGCTGGGATGATCCAACTTTTTCCTAAGACTGAGGCAGACGTACTGGCCCATGCTGTGAAGTTCCAACTTACTCCTAAGACTGCAGCAGACAAAGGGACCCATGCTGGGAAGATGCAACTTGCTCCTAAGATTGTATCAGAACTACTGGTCCATGCCGGGAAGATCAAACTTTCTCCTGAGACTGCAGTAGACCTACTGGCCCATGCTGGGAAGATCCTTCATACTCCTGAGGCTGCAGCATCCCTACTGGCCATGCTGGGAAGATTCAACTTACTCCTAAGACTGCAGCAGACCAAGTGGCCCATGCTGGGAAGATCCAACTTAATCGTAAGACTGCAGCAGAACTACTGGTCCATGCTGGGAAGGTCCCTCTTACTCCTAAAAGTGCAGCTGTTGCGGCCTCCTGCCAAACTAGCGGTTAAATTGTTAACCTGCCGTCCGGGAGTACCAAGGGTACGTCATCAAACCTAATATGGGGACTGCTGAGCCGGTTTTGGAAGCAGTATTTTTCAGAACACCTTACGGTATACATCTACTGGCAGTAGAGAGCATTCTACTGGCCATCTTATGGTATATATTTACTGGCTTCTACTGGCTTTAGAAGAAGCGCTCACCGCAGCTCACTGAGTCTGATGGCCTCAGTTACTTGACGGCCGCATTCAGTGAACTCGCAACATAGTGTGTTCTGTAAGCAGTATTCATGGTACCTGTTAAGGTGATAGGTGTTAAAGATAGCACTAACTCAGAAGTGCCATCCTCCGGAGAGGCATTGGATTCGCCTGACCTTCCTCATATTATAACAAATTTCCAGAAAAAATTGAGCATCTTGAACAGATCCTGAGAAGTTTAATAAATATATGTAATCAGGATGATGCTCTTGAGCATGGTGATGATGTCAAAAGTGCAGCAATCCCCGTTCAGTTTCCAGCAATTTGTAAGAAAGAAGCCCATGACTCTTACCTTCAAAACTTGCCTTTTAACTGGCTGTCAAGATGCCGAAAAATGCTTAAAAATAAAGGTCCTGAAGATAAAGACGTACAAACTATGCTATTTGCTCTTAAGTGCCTGCACACTGTAGTCAAAGCATAATAGTTTTACCATCTTATGAGCAAGAGATTGTAATAATTCACTAATTCATGGAACATTGCTTCCATCAGGAAGCGGTTGCCTGACTTACATCATATTAGTGCAACCAAGAATATTGATGTCATCTGTTTGCAGGAATGTAGGTTGAAAGACGGAGCACCTCCACCAAACTTTCCTGGATATGCAGCTTATAACCTAAGGTCAACCAACTGTTGTGTGATGTATGTCAGAAAGAACTTGCCACATTCACTCCTTTCCTTGCAGAGTCGAGTTAACATGCAGTATCATGGTGTCAAAGTATATGCAGGCGATTTTTCCATAAACATTTTTAATCTCTATGCCCCAGCGAACCAGCTTCGACCTGATGCTTTACCAGATCGCATCAATAGTGAACCTACCATCATTCTTGGAGATTTTAATGCCAGACATAAGAATATTGGTGGGTCTATAACAAACACCAATGGAACTAAACTAGTGAAATTGCTAAATGAGCATGATAATGTTCGAATTGTGGGCACTACTGAGCCTACTCACGTATATGGTGGCATACTAGATCTGTGTCTTGGATTTAATACTTTCATATACGATGCATGACTTGTCATAGTTGATGATCTTCTATCTGATCACTTCCCATGACTAACAACTGTCAATCTTGATCACATCTCCAGCAATCAAGGAGCTAAATACAGAAGGAGGAAACTTATTCTCAAACCAGAACACAGAGACAACTTTATTAACCACTTGGATCAATGGTATAAGAATTACAAGCCCATTGGCACACAAAAATTTAATGATGATTTTATTACCACTATTGAGGGTGTTCTCACAGATCAAGTGGGCAGGAATAGGAAACAAAGACCCTCCACTATAAATAACAATAAAAACCAATGTAAATACTATAATGATCCACAGCTTCACAATCTAACACATGCAGCTAGGAGGACTGGTAAAGCATACCGTGAATGTAGAACCCCAGACCTACTCAGAACGTTCCAAGCTGCACTAACAAATGCAAGGAATAGAAAGCAAGAACTTAGGCAACAGGAATGGGAACAGTTTGTTAGTGGATTAAATAGGTCCACCCCTTTAAGTTTGGCTTGGAAAGGTATAAATAAAATAACCAGGAAAAAGACTGGCAATGTTGCTCATCCCTTTCCTCTTGAAAAAGCAAATGACCTCATAAATGACTGGTCCAAAACATCCAGGCATGAAAACCTTCCATCTCATATTAGAAAAAATTTAGAGAGTACTTCTGTAGAAATGTTAAAACTGATTAATTTTATGAGCCAAAATACTGATGAGAGTGATTGCCTCTTTACCGAGTATGAATTAGATAATGCATTAACTGAAGGTCGATCAACTGCTCCTGGAGAGGATAGTATAACCTATGATATTCTCAGAACTCTAAGGCACGTGCCTGACAACCCTTTGTTGGCACTGTATAATCTCAGTTACATTGAGGGCGTTCTTCCTACTTCCTGGACCAATAGTCTCATTGTGCCTATCCCTAAGCCCCAACAGCCTGATATATTTATGCCGATCTCCTTACCTAGTTGTCTTTGTAAAACCTTTGAAAGAATGATACTTAACAGACTGTACTACAGAATCAGACACCAACTTTCCCCCTACCTCTATGGGTTCATGAAAGGTAAAAGTGTGCAGAACTGTATTTCCACCTTTCTCACTGCACACACTACTAGTTTTACCACTTTTCTTGATCTAAAATCTGCATTTGATATTGCGAACAGAACCGTTATACTACATGAACTAGCCAAAATGAATATTGGTGGTAGCTTATTCTGCTGCATAATAGGATACCTGTCAAACAGAGTATCCTCTGTCCTTTACCAAGGCTTCTGAAGTGATTCAAAAGAAATGTCTTTAGGTACACCGCAGGGAGGAGTTCTTAGTCCCATGCTATTTAATATTCTGATTAATGCTCTCCTAAATGCTCTACCTGCCTCACCTAAACATATAGCTATAAGCTATGCTGATGATATCATGATCCATACAACAGGGCATAAGAAGATGAATACCATTCTTAATGAAGTTCAAGCAATTTGTAATCGACTAGGCCTCATAATATCTTCCTCTAAAACAAAGATATTAACAAGCAAACGACATCCCCCACCCATTTATTTGCAGGGTGAAATCATTAGCTACGTTAAAACTTACAGATATCTTGGTGTAGATGTACCCTTTAACAAATCCACTATACCACAACTAAACAAGAAATGCAAAGCTAGGCTAAATGCTCTCAAAGTGTTGCTGGTACAACCCAACTATGGTGCTAATGTGAGAATCGTGAG
Source organism: Cherax quadricarinatus (assembly GCF_026875155.1). Taxonomy (NCBI): domain Eukaryota; kingdom Metazoa; phylum Arthropoda; class Malacostraca; order Decapoda; family Parastacidae; genus Cherax; species Cherax quadricarinatus. The sequence goes on from NW_026465370.1 coordinate 8,173, forward strand.
AATGATGTACATAGCCTATGTTAGGTCCTTAATTGATTATGCTGCTCCCATGTTGATATTAGCTAGAGAAAGTTGTCTCCAACCCTTGGAGTTAATGCAAAATGAAGCTCTCAGGATTATTCTTGGCTGTCCCAGATCTACAAAAGTTCTTAACATGAGGAAGGAGCTTGGTATTTCTAGTACCAGTGATAGGATTATTGAGATTAACACTGTACTCGGTATTAGAATGATGAGAAACAAACCCAGACACTGTCACAATGAATCTTACCAAGTGTCTAGAGTAAATACACACAAATCAAAATGGATTGTGAAAACGTGCAATTACATTAAGTTTTATAACCTGCATGAACTGTATCACTGTAGGCAACAAGAGCATTTCACCCCTCCGTGGAAGATGTGTTCATTTAATATCACATACCTGCAAGTCCCTCCCAAGAAGCTCATTGCTAGTAATCCCTTCCTTAAATCTCTTGTTAGAGCAACTGCTCAAAAAGAAATTTCTCACCTAGCTGGTAGTAATAAGTTATCACAAGTTATATACACTGATGGATCTAAACAGGAGTCTTCTGGCAGGGCTGCATCTGCTCTTGTTGCTCTTGTTAAAAACGATAATAAATTTGTTGAGTTAGGCATAAGAATTAACAACTGGGTGTCTACACTGCAAACTGAATTGTTTGCAATCCTAATGACGCTAAAGCTAACCTATGACACTGAGCTTGACTCTATCATCATTACTGATTCTATGTCATCATTGAAGGCTCTTGGCTCATATAATGACTCCAACAACATGCTCATTGGAGAAGCCAGGTATAGATACTCAAAAATTACGGACAAAGGAATTAATGTACAATTGCTATGGATCCCATCACACATTGGATTACTCCTTCTGACAAAGTTGATATGTTAGCCAAGAAGAATACCCAGAAGGAGAATGTAGAATATAACTTTGGTATAACTGTGTCTAGCATTAGGAATAATATTAGGAGAGAAGTAAATAATGAAAATGATTGTTATAGGAATGCAGTTAGAAGCCTGAGTAGATCTATAACCCACTATGATAACATGAACATAGATAAGTATGTTTATGGAGCAACGTGCAATGTGAACAGACTGACTGATGTTGTAGTGGGCCAGGCTTAGGCTTGGTTGCAAGTACTTCTGGCAGTTTGGAAGACACAAGATGATGATCAAACTAAATGTAAATTATATGATCAGGCATATGGTCACTCTCTTGAACACTATGTGCTTAATTGTCCACTTATTGAGGAATACAGAGACAGACAGTATAATAACCTATGTGACATGTCAAGATATCTTATTAATGAAAATAAGATACCAGATATACTAAGCAAATTTCCTAAATTTGCTTGTAACAAATAAGTGAACTATAGATATGTAGATATAAATCCATATGTATTCCTGTTAACCCTTTGAGGCCTAGTTCCTAGGCCTTTTGTGTATCCATATGCTCTCGCGCTACCGTCCACAGGATGGATATGGGGTGCACAATAAACTAGCCACTTCGGTGGCAAAATCTAATCTAATCTATTCACAAGACCACCTTACGGTGTATATCAACTGGTCTTAGAGGCAGTAGACAGTACTCACGAGACCACCTTACGGTGTACATCTACTGGCCTTAGAGAGTATTTACAAGACTACCTCAAGGAGTACAATTGTAGGTGATGTCTACGGACTCACCACCGACTCTAGTCAACTGTGGGCCAAGTCATGCTGACGCTGTTGTATACTGTCATGTGACAGCTGGCCTCTGAAGAAAAAAAACGCTATGCGGGTAGAGTGTTATAACAGAGATAAGAGTGTCGTGTGACACAGTAGAGCAAGTGTGTGTGACGCAGAGATAAGGGTGTCGTGTGACACAGTAGAGTAGGTGTGTGTGATGCAGAGACAAGGGTGTCGTGTGACACGGTAGAGATAAGAGTGTCGTGTGACACAGAGAAACGGGTGTCGTGTGATACAGAGAGAAGGAGCGTCACAACAGGGACAAGGGTGTCATGTGTCACGGAGAGAATGAGCGTCATGACACAGTAAAGTGACACAGTAAAGTGTTATAATACTGAAACTCCGTGTAAATAGTGTAGTTTGACTGAGTGTAACACGGTAGTGTCCCGGAACATTGTACCCTGTGGGAGTAAGGTGAACTGTCGTGTAACCCCGTTTGTGTAAAGTAAAAGGACACAAGTGCAACTAATGTGACATTTATTGTGGCAACGTTTCGCTCTCCAGGAGCTTTATCAAGCCATTACAAACAATACATGGACACAGAGGGTATATAAAGGCTCAGAGTGAGGTGAATACTAGTGAGGTACCATTTCGATGTTCACTAGTGGTAGTAGTAGGTAGTAGTAGTAGTAGTAAGTAGTGGTAGTGCCAAAAGTAATACAATATGGTAGAGCAATTAATTTGTACATGAGTAAAAGGATATAAAAGCTATTACTTGGGTAACATAAAAATAGGTTGGACAATATAAACTGGAATGAGGCAGCTTGTTTCAGTGTTCACTCTCTGTGCTTTGTGTAGTATAACAGGAGAGCTAGTGATGGCAAGGTTTACTGTTTTCAGGAGGATTCTTGCTAAGACTTCGGAGATTTGGTGAAGCTGCCGTTGTTTTGTTTAATTGTATTCGAAAAAGCGATCAGTGCTGATTCAAGGCATCTTGTCGTGTGCGGAAATTAGTTTTCTTTTATCAAATAATTGGGCGTCTCTGAATTTCATAAGATGATTGGTGGAATTTCGGTGTTGTAAAACAGGCGTTGTTTAAGTTGTCGTTCCTACATGCGTATATGTGTTCATTGAGGCGGGTGTCGAGGTTTCTTGCTGTTTCACCTACGTAGATCTTGTCACAGCCTCCACAGGGTATAGTGTAAAAATCCTGCATTGACTGGTTCGTGGTGCTTGGGTTTTGTCCTGGTTAGATCCTTTATTGAAGTGGTAGAAGCGATGGCGACTCTGGTGTTAGCTTGTGAAAGTACTTTTGAGACGTTTAGTGCAACCTGGCTGTTGGGAAGAATTATAACTTTGTTGGGAGCGGTGTTGATGCGTGGAGAATTGATGATCTGAAGAGCTCTTTTCTTGCAGTCTTTGATGAAAAAAGAAGGAAATTGTAACTCAGTGAATGTTTGGTGAATGTAAGTACACGCAAGTGCCTTGAATCAGCACTGATCGCTGTTTCGAATACAATTAAACAAAACAACGGCAGCTTCACCATCTCCGAAGTCTTAGCAAGAATCCTCCTGAAAACAGTAAACCCTGCCATCACATGTCTCTCCTGTTATACTACACAAAGCACAGAGAGTGAACACTGAAACAAGCTGCCTCATTCCAGTTTATATTTGTCCAACCTATTTTTATGTTACCCAAGTAATAGCTTTTATATCCTTTTACTCATGTACAAATTAATTGCTCTACCATATTGTATTACTTTTGGCACTACCACTACTACTACTACTACTACTACTACTACTACTACCACTAGTGAACATCGAAATGGTACCTCACTAGTATTCACCTCACTCTGAGCCTTTATATACCCTCTGTGTCCATGTATTGTTTGTAATGGCTTGATAAAGCTCCTGGAGAGCGAAACGTTGCCACAATAAATGTCACATTAGTTGCACTTGTGTCCTTTTAATTTACATATTGTCGGTAATTCTACCAACTTTATTACAACCCAGTTTGTGTTGAAGTGTCAGATGCCGCGAAGAAACGGAAATACAGAGGGATAAGGGTGTCGTGTGACACGGTAGAGAAGGCGTGTATGACGCAGAGATAGGGCCCAACATGTATTTATAAGTAACAGTTACTCTGGAATACCTAATTATATTGAATTGATGGGGACTCAGTTCTAAATGTCATAAGGGCTGATCAACCTTATGACTGAGAGACAGCTGGGTCAAGCCTTTTTTCTCAATATAATAGGTTATACTATAGACACACACACACAATTTAAACAAGTAGTTTACAAAGTTGTATTTCTTTTTGTAACAGTAAAATAAGGTATAGTAGAATTGTGGTAACTGGAGAATTGTGCTTGGCAACAGTCTTTTGTTTTGGTGGGGGGGCTTAGCTAGGCTCCTCTCTCTCCCTCTCCTCTCTTTTCACTCTCTCTCTGGGCTGACCTTCAAG
>NW_026465371.1:0-13569 GCF_026875155.1 Cherax quadricarinatus
CCACATGTCACCACCTAGCTGTTACCCTTACACAAGTGTCACCACCTACTGTGCCCCTCACACAATGCCCCCACACTCGCCCCTCACACAAGTGTCACCACCACTTGACCCTCACAAAATGTCACCACCTAGCTGTACCCTCACACAATGCCCAAAAACCCACTTTGACCCCTCACAAGTCTCACCACGTAGCTGTGACCCTCACACAAGTTCACCACCTAGCTTGACCCTCTCACAAGTTCACCCGTAGCGTGACCCTCACACAATGTATCAACTAGTTGTGCCCCTCAAAATCCACACGTACGTGACCCCACACAAGGTCACACTGCTGTCCCCTCACTCAGGTCCCCCCCTCCTTGTGACCCCCTCACACAATTTTCCCTACACAATGCACGACTAGCTGGCCCTAAACAAAGGCAACACCTAGCTGGACCCTCACGCAAGTGTCAACCACGAGCGTGACCCTAACAAGTGTCCCCCCTAGCGGGACCTTACAAATGTCACTACAGCTTGTACCCCTCACACAAGTGTCACTACCTTGTTGTGACCCTCACACAAGTGTCACCCCCTATTGCGCCCACTCACACAAGTGTCCCCACGTAGCTGACCCCACACAAGTGTCACCCCTAGCTGTGACCCTCACACAAGTGTCCCCAAACAGTCTGTACCCTCACACAAGTGTCACCCCCTAGTTGTGAACCTGAGAGAAGTGTCCCCACATAGCTGTGACCCCTACACAAGTGTCACCCCCTAGTTTGTGACCCTCACAAAAAGTGTCACCACTTTACTGGGGACCCTCACACAAGTGTCACCACCTAGATGTGACACTCACACAAGTGTCTCCACGTAGCTGTGACCCTCACACACGTGTCACCACCTAGCTGTAACCCTCACACAAGTGTCACCACGTAGCTGTGACCCTCACACAAGTGTCACCACGTAGCTGTGACTCTCACACAAGTGTCACCACGTAGCTGTAACCCTCACACAAGTGTCACCACCTAACTGTGACCCTCACACAAGTGTCTCCACGTAGCTGTGACCCTCACACATGTGTCACCACCTAGCTTTTAACACTCACACAAGTGTCACCCCCGTAGCTGTGAACCTCACAGAAGTGTCACCACATAGCTGTGACTCTACACAAGTGTCACCACGTAGCTGTGACCCTCACACAAGTGTCACCACGTAGCTATGACCCCACAACACCATATTGTGACCCTCAAAGCCACCCTAGATGTGACACTCACACAAGTGTCCACCACGTAGCTGTGACCCTCACAAGTGTCACCTCGTAGCTGTGACCCTCACACAAGTGTCATCAACTAGTTGTGACCCTCACACAAGTGTCACCACGTAGCTTGACTCCTCACACAAGTGTCACCTCGTAGCTGTGAACCCTCACCTAAGTGTCACCACCTCTGTGCCCCTCACACAAGTGTCACCACCTAGCTCTGACCCTCACACAAGTGTCACCACCTACTGTAACCCTCACACAAGTGTCACCACGTAGCTGTGACCCCACTACAAGTGTCACCACGTAAGCTGTGACCCTCAAACAAGTGTCACCACGTAGCTGTGACCCTCACACAAGTGTCACCACTAGCTATGACCCTCACAAAATGTGTCACCCCACCTAGTTGTGACCCTCACAAGGTCCCCACGTAGCTGTAACCTTCAGACAAGTGTCACCACCTAGCTGTGACCCCTCACACAAGTGTCACCCTAGCTGTTACCCTCACACAAGTGTCTCAACCTAGTTGTGACCTCACACAAGTGTCACCACGTAGCTGTGACCCTCACACAAGTGTCACCTCGTAGCTGTGACCCTCACACAAGTGTCACCACCTCGTTGTGACCCTCACACAAGTGTCACCACCTAGCTCTGACCCTCACACAAGTGTCACCACCTAGCTGTGACCCTCACACAAGTGTCACCACCTAGCTGTGACCTCACGCAAGTGTCACCAGGTAGCTGTAAACCCTCAACAAGTGTCCCCACGTAGCTGTGACCCTTACACAAGTGTCACCACCTAGCTGTGCCCCTTCACACAAGTGTCACCACCTAGCTGTGACCTCACACAAGTGTCCCCATGTAGCTGTAACCCTCACACAAGTGTCACCACCTAACTGTGACCCTCACACATGTGTCACCCCCGTAGCTGTTACCCTCTCACAAGTGTCACCACCTAGTTTACCCTCACACAAGTGTCACGACTAGTTGTGACCCTCACACAAGTGTCACCACGTAGCTGTGACCCTTACACAAGTGTCACCACGTAGCTGTGACCCTCACACAAGTGTCACCACCTACTGTGACCCTCACAAAATGTGTCACCCCCTAGCTGGACCCTCACACAAGTGTCACCACCTAGCTGTGACCCTCACACAAGTGTCACCACCTATTTTGACCCTCACACAAGTGTCACCACCTAGCTGTGACCCTTACACAAGTGTCACCACCTAGCTGTGACCCTCACACAAGTGTCACCACCTAGCTGTGACCCTCACACAAGTGTCACCACCTAGCTGTGACCCTCACACAAGTGTCACCACCTAGCTGTGACCCTCACACAAGTGTCACCACGTAGCTGTGACCCTCCACAAGTGTCACCACCAAAGCTGTGACCCTCACAAAATGTGTCACCACTAGCTGTGAACCCTCTCACAAGTGTCACCACCTAGCTGTTACCCTACACAAGTGTCACCACTAGTTTGTGACCCTCACACAAGTGTCACCACCTAGCTGTGACCCTCACACAAGTGTCACCACCTAGCTGTGACCCTCACACAAGTGTCACCACCTAGCTGTGACCCTCACACAAGTGTCACCACCTAGCTGTAACCCTCACACAAGTGTCACCACCTAGCTGTGACCCTCACACAAGTGTCACCACCTAGCTGTGACCCTCACACAAGTGTCACCACCTAGCTGTGACCCTCACACAAGTGTCACCACCTAGCTGTGACCCTCACACAAGTGTCACCACCTAGCTGTGACCCTCACACAAGTGTCACCACCTAGCTGTGACCCTCACACAAGTGTCACCACCTAGCTGTGACCCTCACACAAGTGTCACCACGTAGCTGTGACCCTCTCACATTTTGTCACCACTTAGCCACGCTAGGTGAGCAAATATAAATGTCGTTAATAACTGTGACTAAAGTGTCGTCAACACTGAACGACCTAAAGTGAATCTCGACTTGGCCGGAAATATGAAATATCTGTGAGTTCCGTATATTTTAAATAATAATATAATAATAATAATAATAATAATAATAATAATAATAATAATAATAATAAAAATAATAATAATAATAAAAATAATAATAATAATAATGAAAATAATAATAATAATAAATAATAATAATAATAATAATAATAATAATAATAATAATAATAATAATAATAATAATAATATTTAATGGGAAATAATAATTAAATATTCTTCTTAATACACGTTTTTTTATATAATTATCATTTATTATATATGAATTATTAATAATGAGTAAAATGTGATTATCATTATGATATAATAATTTGGTTATTATTAATGAACATTTTAAAACAGATATTGTTATTTATTATACTGTATAAATTACTTGTAATAAATCCGTCTAAGTTACACCAGGAGCTGAAGAAACTAATTAAATTGTTATAACATCTACGTACTAATGAAAATAATATTATGAAATAATGAATATAATGTATAATGAATATTATGTATATATGAATAAAAATGTATAATGAATATTATGTATAAGGGAAATAATAATGTATAATGAATATTATGTATAATGGATATACTGTATAATGAATATTATGTATAATGGATATAATGTATAATGAATATTATGTATACTGGATATACTGTATAATGAATATTATGTATAATGGATATAATATATAATGAATATTATGTATACTGGATATAATGTATAATGAATATTATGTATACTGGATATACTGTATAATGAATATTATGTATAATGGATATAATATATAATGAATATTATGTATACTGGATATAATGTATGATGACTCAAGAAATCGTAATGACACGATTGCAAATAAACCATACCCCCGGCCGGGATTGAACGGGCTGGAGTTTTGAGACTCTATGACCGCGGGTTCAATCCCGGCCGGGGGTATGGTTTATAATGTATGATGAATGACTATCAAAGACTGTGTTTACTGCGCCAGACTCTCCGTCTAAGAAGAAAATATTTTGAGCTTAAGTAATGCAGGACCAGCTGGAAGGGCAGATGGTGCTGTTTATGTCCCAGCTGGAGGGGCAGATGGTACCGTTATCTCCACTGGGTGGGCAGATGGTAATGTCATGCTAATTGAAGGGGTAGATGGTGCTAATATGCCCAGTTGGAGGGGTAGATGGCACTAACATGCCCAGTTGGACGGGTATATGGCTCTAATAGTACAGTTGTAGGGGTACAGGGCACTAAGATTCGTGAAAGGAGGAGTAGGTGACCACTATTATCCCCCGTTGACGGAGTAGATGCGAACTATCATGTCTGACTAGTCTGATCGACGGGAATTATAATGATCAATCAAAGTGGTAAGTAGATAAATCTATTTTGGGCAGTTCCTCGTGGTGGGTAGCGTCTTTTAGCCTCGATGAACCTGCTGGAGCGTGCTAGGGTGTCGATACACCGTCCTCATGCACTATCAACCACACCTACCAGAGTGTACACACCGTCATTTCACATTATCAATCACACTTACTTATAAATAGCACACAGGGACATGATTTCTTCTTAGAGTGTGTGTGTATATATATATATAATATATATATAAAATATATATATATATATAATATATATAATATATAAATATATATATATATATATATATATATACATATATATACATATCTTCTGCCTGAAATGCAGTAGCAAAATAATGCATACACGTTATAGCCAAGAAGCACTGGAAGTCTGAACTTGGGATCAAGAACCTGAAAAAGATTTACATAGGTTGTTAGCTTAGGTTTCAAGCTTATCTCCTACACGATGCTCATTAAGACTGCATGTTACCTGTACACCAACACTCAAAGATGTTTTAATATTCCTGGATTAAAATAAATATTAAATAAATGTATGTGATGCGTCTACGTCGTGGTGAAGAACTTGGTAATGACAGCTACTGAACGTTTAATGGTCTGCGTAACCTCCTGAAAAAACGCAAATGCAATATAAGGGGTTCTTACCCGGGGTATACATACGCATGGGAGTATGGGAGCCATATAATGGGGCATGGAAACCATATAATGGGGTATGGGAGCCATACAATAGGGTATATAATGGGGAATAGATTATAACAAACTATCAGCTGTTATGTTTGCTAGCTATCTATATGTAAAACAGAACCAAGCTATTGATATCTTTTGAAGTCATGCTGGTATCTAATGTGACTGGTGGTGATGATGGTGACTGCCACGGTCTGGTGAAGGGGAAGAGGTATAGGGACATATATTGGGCAATTCAAGGTGGTTTTGCAATAGTAAACAGGGTGAGTACCCGTGCCCTGTGGACAACGCTTCGCCCGCAAACTGGGTTTATCGAGAAACCGAGAGTTGAAAACTTGATAAAGCCCACTCAGTGGGCCAAAAGTTGTCAATAAAAAACTCATTATACAGCTAACAGGAAATATCCTGAGTGTGGTGCCTTCACTGCCAGGAGACGAGCTTTGTCCTTCCTGAAGCATTGGAGAGCATTGTGTGTTGGCGATTTTTCCATGATCGGTTTGTCCCAGTGGGACTGTTTGTGCTGTTTGGGAGGAGCTGGTCTATTGGAGGAGTCTGTAAGGGTGTCCCACCGAATCGCTGCTTCAGTAAACCTGGGGTCTTGAGCTCCTACCACGTCTCTCAAGCGTTCGGGAACTATCTTCTTGACTAATGCACTGGAAGCCAAACACGAAGACAGAAAAGCAGGTAAAGCAACATGCGATGCTTTACGCACCCTTATACCTCCAAGTCGCACTGGGAGGGTTGCCTGATCCCATTGTGACAGGTTCAGTGCCTTCTTAAAAGTTGATCTCAGGTGTGCGTCATATTCATCGAGTGTTGGGGTTTTCAAAAGAGGGTGCACACCTCAAGAAGTAAGTGAGTCTTGGCATAGTAAGACACCTTGTGAGGAGATACAGAGCATCATGGGCATCAAGATCGCTTATTCTCTCCTCCATTCTCATCAGGTCATTCAATTTGTCCCTGAGGACAGTGTCGATGGCCTGGGGACCCAGCGGTGCCCCCAAGAGGGTACTGTAGGACGGAGTGGTAGTTGAGACTTCCGGGAGGGTTCTTCGCACAACATTGATTATTTCCTGGGTTTGCTGTGATGATTTCACACTTGGATGGATTGAGGATGAGTCCCAAGTCTCTCCCTGTGTTTTCACCAGTTGTAGGTCCCCCACCAGGGACTCTTCAGTACCTGCCAGAGTGCCGTCATCCAGGTACCAGATATTGAGCTCACTGCGTAGGCTGGAAATTAGTTCTCTTACTGCCAAGCAGAAGAGAAGTGGAGCGAGTGGGTCACCCTGCTGAACACCCTCTGATGATTGAATTTCATGTTCTCCAAACAAAAGAATTGAGGGTTTGCTGTAAGCCGGCTGAAATGAAGGGAAAAAGACTTGGGAACCGATCCCGAACAGCTGGCAAAACAGCATCTCTCTTCACCATATTAAAGGCATTTCTGAAATCAAGTTTGACTATGGCCTTGTCTTCTGGTAGGTCCCTGATGTAGGCCCTTGCGGCATGAGCTGCAGCTTCACTGCCTTGAGAGACCCCAAAGCCCAGTTGGTGTGGCTGGAGTAAAGTGGCAGCTTCCAGGCGAATGTTTCTCACTGCTGCTTTGGGAAAGAGACGGCGAAGGGTGTTTCCAACTGCAATGGGTCTGATTCCCCCATCCCTCTTCTTTAAAGCACATAGTGAGGCTCCGAAAAAGAAAGGTTTAATTTCTTCTGGATTCGCTCAGCCAGGCAATTGTTGACGAAAGTTGTTAACTCGGGGAGAAGAATTGATGCAGATCACCGAGTACTGGATTTACCATCTCTTTGATAATATATATAATATATATATATATATATATATATATATATATATATATAAATATATATATATATAATATATAATATACAGAGAGAGAATGTTTATTGTGATGTTACTGAATTCTATAAATATGTATATTTTGTGAACCAATAAACCAAACCACTAAATATTAAAGTCAGGTCATTAAAAATCCATATACAGTCCACAAACATAATTTACCAGTGATGCAGGTTTAAATCTAATAATTCATAACTAACTGTGATGTGGGATGAGTGTGTGAGTATCGCCGGAGGAATGCTCTTGTGCCCCATTGTCCCTAAAAATCCTACCATCTCCTAGGGACAACTAATATCAATAAGTGTTATGTAAGTTTTAGATGTGTCTTCCCATAATTATGTGCATAATAATTCAGGATTATGCCTGTAAACTCCATACACATAATTTCTCACATGAACCATTGGCTAACCAAATTAATTTGTTTCAAACAAACAGTGTGGTGTCGTGGATGATAATTATTGTAATACCTATTTTTAAAGGAGGGGATAAGTCCCTATCATCAAAGTACCACCCAGTAATCCTGACCTCAATTGCTGACAGATTATTTCAGTAAATTATAATAGATTTACTAAGAAGCCACCATAATGAACATGATGAATTGTGAATCAAGCATAAATTTTGATAAAGCGGAAGCAACCACGAAACGCGTGAGTTTTGAGCCCATGGCGAGTAAGACCTAAAACTCCAGACCAAGTCTGGTCTATTTACAATCCCGTTATTACGATTTCGTGGAGTCATGAAAGGGGAATCTAACAAGCACCAAGCTAAGAACATAAGAATGGAGGAACACTGCAGAAAGCCTACTGGCCCATACAAGGCAGGTCCTTATCAGGAAAGAATAGAGTAGGCTAGGCTAGGCTGGCTAGACTAGACTAGTTAGGCTAGGCTGGCTAGACTAGACTAGTTAGGCTAGGCTTGGCTAAGCTAGGCTAGGCTTAACTGGGGATTTCTCACCTCCACAAAGGACTGGTCGCCAGGCTTTTCCTTAGTGAGGATTCCTTGTCGAAGTAGAGGGTGAGAGGCGGCTTGTAGCAGTCGTAGCTGTACAGCCTGTTTCTAGGCTTCTGGTAGGCGTAGCGAGGCATTGTCACGGCTTACTGCAAAGAGACACAACACCAGTTTTATTAATTAAATTCTCAGAGTGAGTTGCTGTTCTTTGTCATACTCCATCCCCCAGGATGACATTCCTGTCATACTCCATCCCCCAGGTTGACTTTTCCTGTCATACTCCATCACACAAGTTGACATTCCTGTCATACTCCATCCCCCAGGTTGACTTTCCTGTCATACTCCATCACACAAGTTGACTTTCCTGTCATACTCCATCCCACAGGATGACATTCTTGTCATACTCCATCCCACAGGATGACATTCCTGTCATGCTTCATTTCCCCCAGAATGACATGCCTCTCATAAATCCATCCCCCAGGATGACATTCCTGTCATACTCCATCCCCCAGGATGACATTCCTGTCATACTCCATCCCCCAGGATGACATTCCTGTCATACTCCATCCCCCAGGATGACATTCCTGTCATACTCCATCCCCAGGATGACATTCCTGTCATACTCCATCCCCCAGGATGACATTCATGTCAACTCCATCCCCCAGGATGTCTCTCCTGCCATACTCCATCCCCCAGGATGTCTCTCCTGCCATACTCCATCCCCCAGGATGACATTCCTGTTATACTCCATCCCCCAGAATGACATTGCTCTCATACTCCATTCCACAGGTTGACTTTCCTGTCATACTTCATCCCACAGGTTGACTTTCCTGTCATACTTCATCCCCCAGGTTGACTTTCCTGTCATACTCCATCCCACAGGTTGCCTTTCCTGTCATACTCCATCCCACAGTTGACTTTCCTGTCATACTTCATCCCACAGGTTGACTTTCCTGTCATACTCCATCCCACAGGTTGACTTTCCTGTCATACTGCATCCCACAGGTTGACTTTCCTGTCATACTTCATCCCACAGTTGACTTTCCTGTCATACTCCATCCCACAGGTTGACTTTCCTGTCATACTCCATCCCACAGGTTGCCTTTCCTGTCATACTCCATCCCCCAGGTTGACATTCCTGTCATACTCCATCCCCCAAGTTGACTTTCCTGTCATACTCCATCCCCCAGGTTGCCTTTTTCCTGTCATACTCCATCCCCAGGTTGCCTTTCCTGTCATACTCCATCCCCCAGGTTGACATTCCTGTCATACTCCATCCCCCAAGTTGACTTTCCTGTCATACTCCATCCCACAGGTTGCCTTTCCTGTCATACTCCATCCCACAGGTTGCCTTTCCTGTCATACTCCATCCCACAGGTTGCCTTTCCTGTCATACTCCATCCCACAGGTTGCCTTTCCTGTCATACTCCATCCCACAGGTTGCCTTTCCTGTCATACTCCATCCCACAGGTTGCCTTTCCTGTCATACCCCATCCACAGGTTGCCTTTCCTGTAAATACCCCATCCCACAGGTTGCCTTTCCTGTCATACTCCATCCCCCAGGATGACAATCCTGTCATACTCCATCCCCCAGGAAGACAATCCTGTCATACTCCATCCCCCAGGATGACAATCCTGTCATACTCCATCCCCCAGGATGACAATCCTGTCATACTCCATCCCACAGGTTGCCTTTCCTGTCATACTTCATCCCACAGGTTGCCTTTCCTGTCATACTCCATCCCACAGGTTGACTTTCCTGTCATACTCCATCGCACAGGTTGATTTTCCTGTCATACTCCATCCCACAGGTTGACTTTCCTGTCATACTTCATCCTACAGGTTGACTTTCCTGTCATACTTCATCCCACAGGTTGACTTTCCTGTCATACTCCATCCCACAGGTTGCCTTTCCTGTCATACTTCATCCCACAGGTTGAATTTCCTATCATACTTCATCCCACAGGTTGACTTTCCTGTCATACTCCATCCCACAGGTTGACTTTCCTGTCATACTCCATTCCACAGGTTGACTTTCGTATCATACTGCTTTATACTTGAATGAGTCAGACGGTAGAGTGTTGAGTTGAATGGGTTGCCAGGCTGCAGGATCTTGTGGAATCCCATAGTGAGCTTTTGATTCTGGTATTACTGAATACTATGTAGTGTGTCATTAAGATGGGTTGTTTGATAAGATTTAAAGCCTACACGAGGTTCATTAGGCCTACACGAGGGTCTTTAGGCCTACACGAGGGTCATTAAGACCCATGTCAACAGTGCACTACCAGTCAATGAAACTTTAACTATATAAAACTAATATTATATATATATATATATATATATATATAAATATATATAATATATATATATATATATATATAAAATATATATAATAAATATATTAATATAATATATATACATCTCTTTGTATATTGCTGCTCTTAATTATACAAGTCAGGAGATACACTTCAAAACTACCTGCTGTGTCGTTACATAAAACTGATTGACTTGTTCTCACTGGAGCGCAGGCGAGAGAGATACATTATAATCTACACTTGGAAGATCCTGGAGGGACTGGTCACTAATCTGCACGCAGAAATTACTCCCTACGAAAGCAAAGACTTGGCAGGGGATGCAACATACTCTCAGTGAAAAGTAGTGGCGCCATTAGTGCACTAAGAGAAAAACATAATAAGTGTCCGCGGTAACAAGACTGTTCAACAGCTTCCCACCAACCCTAAGGGGAATTATCAATAGACCCCTGGTTGTCTTCAAAAGAGAGCTGGACAAATGCCTAAAGTCAGTGCGGATTAGCCAGGCTGTGGTTTGTACATTGGACTCCGTGCGGCCAGCAGTAACAACCAGTTTATCAGGCCTGATCCACCGAGAGGCCTGGTCATGGACCAGGCCGCGAGGGCTTGATCCCCGGAATACCCTCCAGGTAGACCGCAGGTAATGGACGTGCGTTGCTTCGAAAGTTGAAGACGTCTGCTTGAAGCTCCTGCTGATAAAGTCTGCTGGACACTGAAGGTATGCTGGACACGAAGGTCTGCCGGACACTGAAGGTCTGCTGGACACTTAAGATCTGCTGGACACTTAAGGTCTGCTGGGCACTGAAGGTCTGCTGGACACTGAAGGTCTGCTGGGCACTGAAGGTCTGCTGGACACTGAAGGTATGCTGGACACTGAAGGTCTGCTGGACACTGAAGGTATGCTGGACACTGAAGGTCTGCTGGAAACTGAGAATCTGCTGGACACTGGAAAGTCTGCTGGACACTGAAGGTCTGCTGGACACTGAAGGTCTGCTGGACACTGAAGGTATGCTGGACACTGAAGGTATGCTGGACACTGAAGGTCTGCTGACACTGAAGGTCTGCTGGAGACTGAAGGTATGCGGACATTGAAGGTCTGCTGGACACTTAAGGTCTGCTGGACACTGAAGGTATGCTGGACACTGAAGGTATGCTGGACACTGAAGGTCTGCTGGACACTGAAGGTCTGCTGGACACTGAAGGTCTGCTGGACACTGAAGGTCTGCTGGACACTGAAGGTATGCTGGACACTGAAGGTATGCTGGACACTGAAGGTATGGCTGGACACTGAAGGTCTGCTGGACACTGAAGGTCTGCTGGGCACTGAAGGTCTGCTGGACACTGAAGGTCTGCTGGACACTCTCCACCATCTTTTATACTATTTCTAATAGTACATGATACAACTTATACAGACCATAGCTGACATTAATGGCATACTATATAGAAAACCCCTCTGGTTACCCCAGAACATTTCCTGTAACTAAGGTTAATTTGACCCCAGGTTGCGACCTTCACCAGTGAGTAAACAAGGGCAGCAGGGGTTTTTAGGGAAATACCCAGTAGTGTTCTCACCGTACCGTTGATCGAACCACGTACAGTTATTGTATGAGCTAAGTGCGCTACCAGCCGAGCTAAGGGACACCCAGTCGTAAAATGTATGACAGGAAATGCCTCATGTATGACGGTAGTACTAGGTAACCATAGTTCTGTTCCAGTATCATGATGGTAGTACTAGGTAACCATAGTTCTTGTTCCAGTATCATGATGGTAGTACTAGGTAACCATAGTATCTTGTTCCAGTATCATGATAATAGTACTAGGTAACCATAGCTGCTGCTCCAGTATCATACAGACGAAGGTCAGAATATAATCGTCTGTTCCTAATGTGGATGAAAATGAAGTTATTTTGTTCATGTTATTGCGATTTCGTTTTATTTAGTCAATAAGGAAGATGCGGAGAAATGATAGGCCTACGGTAGATTTAAGCAGTGGAAAATCAGTAGGTAAACAGGAAGGGAAAGGCAAGTAGAGTTATCTGGCCACTTTTGGTGAAGTAAGAGAGTGATTTTTGTCAGTGAGCGACCGATTGTTTTGTTTTTTTAGTGAAATTAATGTAACTCCTAAATAAATAGATGATTATTTATAAGCGTCCGTTACATTTCTATTCTATATTTACCTCACCTAAGGTACGTTACATTTAAGAGTCGATAAACGAAGAAGCAAGCCAATGATCAAGAATTACTCACCACAATACTAAGAATTTTTTTTTCAGTGGGTTGGATACTTGTAGTTACAATAGTAAAATAATTATTATTTATAGTGAAAAAAAGGAGAAAATTAAGTGAATAAAACTCTTAATCGAGAGCCTAAGTTGCCAAACAGTTTGACTGCCTCACAGCACAAACACAGGATCACTTGTTATTTTACGATACCGTAAAAGACGTTATCTTAAACTGCACTGTGTACTGATTCCTGGTATTTTAAGTAGGGTTGAAGGTGTGAGTGATGTAGACCAGTAGATGCTTAACACTGAGAGTGTCAGCATGTGATTAATATCTCTGTCAGGAGATACTGTATTATGTCATGACGAAGGTGCCACCAGCTCCTCTCCTGACGAAGGTACTACTAGGCTCCTCTCCTGACGAAAGGTGCCACCAGGCTCCTCTCCTGACGAAGGTACCCAGGCTCCTCTCCTGACGAAGGTACTACTAGGCTCCTCTCCTGACGAAGGTGCCACCAGGCTTCTCTCCTGACGAAGGTACCACCAGGCTTCTCTCCTGACGAAGGTACTACTAGGCTCCTCTCCTGACGAAGTTGCCACCAGGCTCCTCTCCTGACGAAGGTACCACCAGGCTCCTCTCCTGACGAATTTACTACTAGGCTCCTCTCCTGACGAAGGTACCACCAGGCTCCTCTCCTGACGAGGTACTACTAGCTCCTCTCCTGACGAAGGTGCCATCAGGCTCCTCTCCTGACGAAGGTACCACCAGGCTCCTCTCCTGACGAAGGTACCACCAGGCTCCTCTCCTGAAAAGGTACTACTAGGCTCCACTCCTGGCGAAGGTGCCACCAGGCTCCTCTCCTGAAGAAGGTACCACCAGGGTCCTCTCCTGACGAAGGTACCACCAGGCTCCTCTCCTGATGAAGGTACTACTAGGCTCCTCTCCTGGCGAAGGTGCCACCAGGCTTCT
>NW_026465372.1:0-14455 GCF_026875155.1 Cherax quadricarinatus
TTTATTGATTTTTTATATGCTCGTTAATAATATTGTGGAGCCGGGTGGAGGGTCAAATTATTTTTTCTTTTAGCCATCAAGAAAAGTGTAAAATCTGCGTTTGGCCCCACCCACCCCCCCACTCCGCTTTTGTTTACAATTTTTCAGCATGAATTATTCTTTTACTTCTACCTTTGTTTATGATGGCATCTAAGGTAGTTGTTAGAAATGATTAAATTCAGTGAACAAGGCATGTCGATGTTAATAATATGGCTCTGTGCCACAGTGTAGGTAGCGGTAGGTTTTGCCCATGCAGGTACACCTACCGGCTACCTACAGGGACTTTATACAAATAAATACTACTCACCTCTCTTCCTATATTAAGACTACACATATTTTAAGGTAAATAATGAGTGTACTGCATGTGTATTTTACCTCTCTGGGATGTTTTAAATATCGTATATTAAGTATGAGATGGGGAGCCAGTGGCTACCTACACTGGGCTCCCTGCACTGACTTCCTACAAATAAGTACTACTCCCCTCTCTCCCTACATTAAGATTGCAAATACTTTAAGATAAGTAATAATTTACTGTGACGTATTTTACTTTGTGTATTTTTAATCCCTAGTTCTATTACTAATTAATTTTAAAATTTAGTGTCAACTTGTTGTCTGGCATTTATATGCATTTAAAAAGGGAAAAAAAAAAATGGAGTTCGTGCCTTCCGGCGACAGCCTGGAACCTAACCCACCGTATAAGTGGGGCCCTACTGTATATTAGAGCTGATTTCCTCTATTCTATTTATTACAATATACAGTACGGCCCCACTTATTTGGCAGGATAGGTTCCAGGCTACTGGTGGAAAGCAGAATGTCATTTTTTTCACTTATAAATGCATATAAATACCAGGTAATAAGTTTACACTAAGATATATTATGTTAGCAATAGAGCTAGGCAATAAAAGCAATAAAAAGTAAAATACACACACAGTGCACTCATTACTTACCTTAACCCTTTCAGGGTCCAAGGCCCAAATCTGGAGTCACGCACCAGTGTCCAAGAATTTAAAAAAAAAAAAAATTTTATTTTTTATTATGAAATCGTAGAGAATCTTTTTGTGAAGGTAATAAAACAAAAAGTACGAAAAATTTTGGGGGAAAATTGACGAAATTATGCTCTCGCGAATTTTGATGTGTCAGCGATATTTACGAATCGGCGATTTTGCGACTTTGACTCCCATTTTAGGCCCAAATTTCATTATTCCAATCAACCAAATTCTTAGCTATTTCACTAGTATTACTTCTATTCTATCGATTGAGCACAAGAAATCGCCAAGTCAACTGTTTCAACTACAAAATAAAGTGATCGGAAATTGTTATTTGGCCAATTTAACAAAAGTTTCAAATATTCCAATTCAAAATAGGGTCCAGAATGAACAATGTAGGCATTCTGGCACTAACTAACATTTCCTCTGTTCATTAGTTATGTTTGAGGCTTTACAAATAATTCCCATTTTGATTTTTATTCACATAATGAATTTTTATTCACACCAAAAAATAGAAGATTTACTGTTATGCAATACTGTAATTATTGTATAAATATCTTTCACCAATTTGTGAATGTATTTTAGACCCACCAGCTGGTGTGTATTAGACGTGTGGGGGTCGTTTGTTTACTCTTGAATATCGGCAAAAATTTAACATTTCTGCTATTTTGAGCTCGGTTTCAAGCCATTTCCAGTGCAAAAAACCAAATCAAAATCATCTCTATTTCTGAAATATGTCTTCCATTCTATCAAATGAGACCAAGAAATCGCAAATAAAAACTATAAAAAACATACGAAAAAACACTGCAAAGTTGCTGTTTTAATCGAAAAATCATGATTTCATTTTTTTTTCTCTAAATTATACACAGTGTGCTGAGGATCTGTTTTATGTGGTGCAAATACCACATAGATGTTTCTCTCATATCTAGGCCCAAATGTACCACTCACAGTTTATCAGAGTGAGCTGAGCTCATGGCGTAGATCTACGGTTTGGACCCTGAACGTAAAGCCGTAGATCTATGGGACGGACCCTGAAAGGGTTAAAATATTTGTAGTCTTAATGTAGGGTGAGAGGTGAGTTTAATTTGTAGGAAGTCAGGTTTTTTAAGTATGGTAGCCAGCCAGGTCAGCCAACCCCACCCCACACTTAATACAGTGGACCCCCGGTTAACGATTTTAATCCGTGCAAGAGGGCTCATCGTTATGCGAAATAATCGTTATGCGAATGAATTTTCCCCATAAGAAATAATGGAAATAAAATTAATCCGTGCAAGACGCCCAAAAGTATGAAAAAAATTTTTTTTTACCACATGAAATGTTAATTTTAATACACACAAACTGAAAAAAAGGGAAAGCACAATTAAATGACACTTACTTTTATTGAAGATCTGGTGTGATTGATGGGATGGGAGGAGGGGGAGAGAGTGTTTTGTGTTTAGAAGGGGAATCCCTTCCATTAGGACTTGAGGTAGTAAGTCCTTTTCTGGGGTTACTTCTCTTCTTCTTTTAATGCCACTAGGGCCAACTTCAGAGTCACTGGACTTCTTTCGCACAAGATATCTGTCCATAGTGGCCTGTACCCCTCGTTCCTTTTGACTTGCCTAAAGTGTTTCACAAAAATTGTCAGTGTAATAATCACCAGCACGGCTTGCAATAGCTGTGTGAGGGTGATTTTCATCCATGAAGGTTTGCACTTCAAGCCACTTAGCACAGATTTCCTTTATCTTTGTAGTAGGCAACTTCTTCAATTTCTCTCTCCCCTCCTCTGAACCAGTTTCCTCAGGTCTGGCCTCTTGCTCTTGAAGTTGATCTATCAGCTCATCAGTGGTTAGTTCTTCATTGTCCTCCTCCACCAACTCTTCCACATCCTCCCCACTAACCTCCAACCCCAAGGACTTTCCCAATGCCACAATGGATTCCTCAACTGGCACAGGATTCTCAGGGTTAGCCTCAAACCCTTCAAAATCCCTTTTGTCTACACATTCTGGCCACAGTTTCTTCCAAGCAGAGTTCAAGGTCCTCTTTGTCACTTCCTCCCAAGCCTTACCTATAAGGTTTACACAATTGAGGATATTAAAGTGATCTCTCCAAAACTCTCTTAGTCAGTTGAGTTTCTGAGGTCATTACAAAGCACCTTTCAAACAGAGCTTTTGTGTACAGTTTCTTGAAGTTGGAAATAACCTGCTGGTCCATGGGCTGCAGGAGAGGAGTGGTATTAGGAGGCAAAAACTTCACCTTAATGAAGCTCATGTCCCCATAAAGTCGCTCTGCCACGTCTGTAGGATGACCAGGGGCATTGTCTAACACCAGGAGGCACTTAAGTTCTAATTTCTTTTCAGTTAGGTAATTTTTCACATTGGGGGCAAATGCATGGTGTAACCAGTTATAGAAAATTCCCTAGTGACCATTGCCTTACTGTTTGCCTCCACAGCACACACAAATTATCCTTGAGGACATTCTTTTGCCTGAACGCTCTGGGAGTTTCAGAGTGATACACTAATAAAGGCTTCACTTTGCAATCACCAGTAGCATTGGCACACATCAACAAAGTAAGCCTGTCTTTCATAGGCTTATGTCCTGGGAGTGCCTTTTCCTCTGAGTAATGTAGGTCCTGCTTGGCATTTTCTTCCAGAACAGGCCTGTTTCATCACAATTAAACACTTGTTCGGTTTCAGTCCTTCAGTTTCTATGTACTCCTTGAATCCTGCACATATTTTTCAGCCGCTTTGTGGTCCGAACTGGCAGCTCACCATGCCTTATACACTATGGATGCACTAAGCTTCTTAAATCTCTCAAACCAACCTTTGCTGGCCTTAAATTCACTCACATCATCACTAGTTGCAGGCATTTTTTTAATTAAATACCTCATGCAACTTCCTAGCCTTTTCAATATGATCGCTTGAGAGACGCTATCTCCTGCTATCTGTTTTTCATTTATCCACACCAATAAGAGTCTCTCAACATCTTCCATCACTTGCGATCTTTGTTTCGAAAACCAGTTGAACCTTTGGCAAGAACAGCTTCCTTGATGTCTTCTGGTGCCCACAATAGTAGCGATGGTTGATTGGGGGTTCTTGTACAGCTTGACTAGGTCGGCTATACGCACTCCACTTTCATACTTATCAATTATCTCTTTCTTCATCTCTATAGTAATTCTTACCCTTTGAGGTGTAGGGTTGGCACTAGAAGCTTTCTTGGGGCCCATGGTCACTTATTTTCCAGAAACAGCACCGAAAATACTGTAATAATACGAAATATTCCGAGTGTATGCTTGGATGTTACAGCGGAGGCTGGCTGGTAAACAATGGGACGGGGCGGCACATGTGAGGCTGGCTGAGGGCACATTGGACGCGTCTCGGACGAAAATCGGTTAAGCGGGTTTTTAATCGGTATGCGCGGCAAAAATTTTGCGATAAAAGTAATCGTTATGCGGAAAAATCGCTATGTGATGCCATCGTTATGCGGGGGTCCACTGTATACTACATTTAACCCTTTCAGGGTTGGTGCCATACTAGTACGGCTTGCACGCCAGGGTTGGTGTCGTACTAGTACGCATAAATTCTAGCGGCTTCAAATTAAGCAGGAAACAGCTAGTATGCTTAGATGTGAGAGAATGGGTCTGCATGGTTGGTGTGCGCAGTAGAAAAAAATTCTGGGACTCAGTGACGCATTGTGGGAATGCCATTTTAGTAGACCTTGTTCACCATGCCTCGCGGTAAGAAGCTCCTCACTCCTCGGCAAATTGGGACACTTTTGTTCCCCAGTGACAGTTCTAATACAGATGGAAGTGCCAGTGAAGATGAGTTTCAAGGTTTTGATGAGGTTGTGACCGAAATTAATAACCATAAAACCGGTAATAGTGAGGAAAACCCAGACGACCCTCAGCCTTCCACCTCTGGTGCTGGGCAGTCTTGTTCACGTTCAGTTGTACCGGAATCAAAGAGGAAACTCCTATTTTCCCATATCCTGCACTCAGATGTGAGCAATAGTGATGATAGTGATAGTGAATATGAACTACAAGCTCTTGAAAACAGTTCCAGTAGTGATAGTGAAGTGGAATATTCTCCAGTGAAGAGTCAGTATATACGACGGTATATGCGCTCTAGGTAGTGTGCCATATGCTATTCCAAGGGAAAGGAGTATATCTCAGAGTACATCCCGTGGCTGTGCAACAGGAACAGATAGTGAAAATGAAGATGATTGTGTTGCAATTGGGATGGAAAATGTGCATGGAGGTGCCGGCCGTGAGGCACCAGCAGTGGGCCATGCTGCCACCCACACTGCCACCCACGCCACTGCCTCAGCTGATCTACAACAAAGGCCACCATCCCCCAACCACCCACCACACCAGCCTCCACAACCACTACCTCCACAACCACAACCACCTGTCAATTTCCAGTACCCACCAACAGATAGCACCAGGGATTGGCAGGAAGCTGCCAATTATGTTCCAAATTCCCATCAGTTTTATGAAAGCCAAAGTGGAATACGGCCATCTTGTACACTTGGGAACAATGCCAATGAACTGGAATGTTTTGAGTTATTCTTTGACGAACCCCTGATGGAAATTATTGTCAGGGGAAAGCAACAGATACTACGAGTACACCATGGCAAACACAATACTTTCACCAAACTCATGCCTACACCAGTGGAAGGAGACAACTGTGGCTGATATGTATCTTTTGTTTGACACAAAAATGCTTATGCCACATGTGTACAAGCACAGTGTGAAATCATACTGGTCAACAGACTGCCTGATTGCAACCCCAGGTTTAAGTAATATAATAGGAGTGAATTGATATGTACTACTATTACGTATGCTTCACTTTTCAGACAAAACCAGGCCTGACAGAAACGACAGGTCATGTAAGATTAGGAATGTGTTTGTGTATCTGAAACAGAAATTCAATATGTATTTTTATCTCTTCAGGAAGCTTGTCATTGATGAGTCTTTGATTCTGTTCAAAGGAAGACTCTCATTCAAGCAGTACATACCAAGCAAGAGGAAACACTATGGTATAAAGTTGTTTGTACTTTGTGATTGTTACAGTGGTCTTGTATTGGATATAATTGTGTACACTGGAAGTAATACATTGCAAGATACCAGGAAGTTACTGGGAATCTCCGGTGATGTGGTTAGAACAATGATGGAACCATATCTTGGTAAGGGGCATATATTATATACTGATAACTGGTACACAAGCCCCTTACTCAGTGAGTTCTGCCTTCCGGCGACAGCCTGGAACCTAACCCGCCGTATAAGTGGGGCCCTACTGTATATTAGAGCTGATTTCCTCTATTCTGTTTATTACAATATACAGTACGGCCCCACTTATTTGGCAGGATAGGTTCCAGGCTACTGGCGGAAAGCAGAATGTCATTTTTTTCACTTATAAATGCATATAAATACCAGCTAATAAGTTTACACTAAGATATATTATGTTAGCAATAGAGCTAGGCAATAAAAGCAATAAAAAGTAAAATACACACACAGTGCACTCATTACTTACCTTAAAATATTTGTAGTCTTAATGTAGGGTGAGAGGTGAGTTTAATTTGTATGAAGTCAGGTTTTTTAAGTATGGTAGCCAGCCAGGTCAGCCAACCCCACCCCACACTTAATATACTACATTTAACCCTTTCAGGGTTGGTGCCATACTAGTACGGCTTGCACGCCAGGGTTGGTGTCATACTAGTACGCATAAATTCTAGCGGCTTCAAATTAAGCAGGAAACAGCTAGTAGGCTTAGATGTGAGAGAATGGGTCTGCATGGTTGGTGTGCGCAGTAGAAAAAAATTCTGGGACCCAGTGACGCATTGTGGGAATGCCATTTTAGTAGACCTTGTTCACCATGCCTCGCGGTAAGAAGCTCCTCACTTCTCGGCGAATTGGGACACTTTTGTTCCCAGTGACAGTTCTAATACAGATGGAAGTGCCAGTGAAGATGAGTTTCAAGGTTTTGATGAGGTTGTGACTGAAACTAATGACCATAATACAGTGGACCCCCGCATAACGATGGCATCACATAGCGATTAATCCGCATACCGCTTGCTTTAATTGCAAAAATTTTGCCGCGCATACCGCTTAAAAACCCGCTCACCGATTTTCGTCCGAGACGCGTCCAATGTGCGCCCTCAGCCAGCCTCACATGTGCCGCCCGTGCCATTGTTTACCAGCCAGCCTCCGCGGTAACATCCAAGCATACAATTGGAATATTTCGTATTATTACAGTGTTTTCGGTGCTGTTTCTGGAAAATAAGTGACCATGGGCCCCAAGAAAGCTTCTAGTGCCAACCGTACACCAATAAGGGTGAGAATTCCAATAGAAAGGAAGAAAGAGATCATTGATGAGTATGAAATGAAAGTGGAGTGCGTATCGCCGACCTGGTCAGGTTGTACAAGAAACCCCAATCAACCATCGCTACTATTGTGGGCACCAGAAAGGCAATCAAGGAAGCTGTTCTTGCCAAAGGTTTAACTGTGTTTTCGAAACAAAGATCGCAAGTGATGGAAGATGTTGAGAGACTCTTATTGGTGTGGATAAATGAAAAACAGCTAGCAGGAGATAGCGTCTCTCAAGCGATCATATGTGAAAAGGCTAGGAAGTTGCATGACGATTTAATTAAAAAAATGCCTGCAACTAGTGATGATGTGAGTGAATTTAAGGCCAAGCAAAGGTTGGTTTGAGAGATTTAAGAGCTTTAGTGGCATACATAGTGTGATAAGGCATGGGAGGCTGCCAGTTCGGACCACAAAGCGGCTGAAAAATATGTGCATGAATTCAAGGAGTACATAGACAGTGAAGGACTGAAACCTGAACAAGTGTTTAATTGTGATGAACAGGCCTGTTTTGGAAGAAAATGCCAAGCAGGACCTACATTACTCAGGAGGAAAAGCACTCCCAGGACATAAGCCTATGAAAGACAGGCTTACTTGTTGATGTGTGCCAATGCTAGTGGTGTATTGCAAAGTTAAGCCTTTATTAGTGTATCACTCTGAAAACTCCAGAGCGTTCAGGCAAAAGAATGTCCTCAAGGATAATTTGTGTGTGCTGTGGAGGGCAAACAGTAAGGCATGGGTCACTAGGGACTTTTTCTATAACTGGTTACACCATGCATTTGCCCCCAATGTGAAAGATTACATAACTGAAAGAAATTAGAACTTAAGTGCCTCCTGGTGTTAGACAATGCCCCTGGTCATCCTACAGACGTGGCAGAGCGACTTTATGGGGACATGAGCTTCATTTAAGGTGAGTTTTTGCCTCCTAATACCACTCCTCTCCTGCAGCCCATGGACCAGCAGGTTATTGCAAACTTCAAAAAAACTGTACACAAAAGCTCTGTTTGAAAGGTGCTTTGTAGTGGACCTCAGAAACTCAACTGACTAAGAGAGTTTTGGAGAGAGCACTTTAATATCCTCAATTGTGTAAACCTTATAGGTAAGGCTTGGGAGGGAGTGACTAAGAAGACCTTGAACTCTGCTTGGAAGAAACTGTGGCCAGAATGTGTAGACAAAAGGAATTTTGAAGGGTTTGAGGCTAACCCTGAGGGATTATGCCACTTGAGGAATCCATTGTGGCATTGGGAAAGTCCTTGGGGTTGGAGGTTAGTGGGGAGGATGTGAAGAGTTGGTGGAGGAGGACAATGAAGAACTAACCATGATGGCTGATAGATCAACTTCAAGAGCAAGAGGCCAGACCTGAGGAAATTGGTCAGAGGAGGGGAGAGAGAAATTGAAGAAGTTGCCTACTACAAAGATTAAAGAAATCTGTGCAAAGCGGCTTGAAGTGCAAACCTTCATGGATGAAAATCACCCTCACACAGCTATTGCAAGCCGTGTTGGCAACCTGTACACTGACAATGTTGTGAAACACTTTAGGGAAGTCATAAAGGAACGAGAGGTACAGGCCACTATGGACAGATATGTTGTGCGAAAGAAGTCCAGTGACTCTGAAGCTGGTCCTAGTGGCATTAAAAGAAGAAGGGAAGTAACCCCAGAAAAGGACTCGACACCTCAAGTCTTAATGGAAGGGGATTCCCCTTCTAAACACTAACACTCTCTCTCCCCTCCTCCCATCCATCAATCATCACCAGATTCTTCAATAAAAGTAAGTGTCATGTAAGTGTGCATGCCTTTTTCAGTTTGTGTGTATTAAAATTAACATTTCATGTGGTAAAAATTTTTTTTTTCATACTTTTGGGTGTCTTGCACGGATTAATTTTATTTCCATTATTTCTTATGGGGAAAATTCATTCACATACCGATTATTTCGCATAACAATTACCCCTCTTGCACGGATTAAAATCGTTATGCGGGGGTCCACTGTACTGGTAATAGTGAGGAAAACCCAGACAACCCTCAACCTTCCACTTCTGGCACTGGGCTGTCTTGTTTACATTAACTTGTACCAGAACGAAAGAGGAAACTCTTATTTTCCCATATCCAGGACTCAGATGTGAGCAGTGGTGGTGATAGTGATAGTGAATATGAACTACGAGCTCTTGAAAACAGTTCCAGTAGCGAGAGAGAAGTGGAATATTCTCCAGTGAAGCGTCAGTATATATGACGGTATATGCGCTCTGGTAGTGTGCCTTATGCTATTCCAAGGGTAAGGAGTGCATCTTGGAGCACATCCCGTTGCTGTACAACAAGAACAGACAGTGAAAATGAAGATGATAGTGTTGAAATTTGGGGAAGGGGAAAATGGGATGCATCTGGTGGTGTCAGCCATGAGGCAGTAGCAGTGAGCCCTTTCTGCCACCCACATCGCTGCCTCTGCTGATCTACAACAAAGGCCACCATACCCCACCCACCCACCACACCAGCCTCCACAACCACAACTTCCACAACCACAACCTCCACAACCACAACTACCTGTCATTGTCCAGTACACACCAGCAGACCGCACCTGAGATTGGCTGGAAGCTGCCAATTATGTTCCAAATCCCCATCAGTTTGATGAAAGCCAAAGTGGAATATGGCCATCTTGTACACTTGGAAACAATGCCACTGAACTGGAATGTTTCAAGTTATTCTTTGATGAACCCCTGATGGAAATTATTGTCAGGGAAAGCAACAGATACTTTGAGTACACCATGGCAAACACAATACTTTCACCAAACTCATGCCTACACCAGTGGAAGGAGACAACTGTGGCTGAGATGTATCTTTTGTTTGACATAATAATGCTTATGCCACACGTATATAAGCACAGTGTGAAATCATACTGGTCGATAAACCGCCTGATTGCAACCCCAGGTGACAGTGATATAGTAGGAGTGAATCGATTTGTGCTACTATTATGTATGTTACACTTCTCAGACAAAACCAGGCCTGACAGAAACGATAGTTATGTAAGATTATGGATGTGTTTGTGTATCTGAAACAGAAATTCAGTACGTATTTTTATCCCTTCAGGAAGCTTGTTATTGATGAGTCTTTGATTCTGTTCAAAGGAAGACTCTCATTCAAGCAGTATATACCAAGTAAGAGGAAATGCTTTGGTATAAAGTTGTTTGTGCTTTGTGATTGCTACAGTGGTCTTGTATTGGATATAACTATGTAGTACACTGGAAGTAATACATTGCGAGATACCAGGAAGTTACTGGGTATCTCTGGTGATGTGGTTAGAACAATGATGGAACCATATTTTGGAAAGGGGGCATATTTTATATGGGATAACTGGTACAAAACCCTTCCCCGTGATTTTTTGCGAGTGAATATGACATATGTATGTGGACAGTGCTGCAAATCTAAAAAATACCCGGTTGCGTTGCACTCGAAAGGATGAGGGTGCAAGATTTACGCCAATGACATATGGCGACAAACGAGATGTAACTTTTTTCATCAGTTCCCCCTAACGAAAGGGCGATACGGGGCAGGCAGCACAGAGGGGGGAGCAATGAACCCATTCTAAAACCTCGCTGTGATTGACTAAAACCCTCATATCTTCATCCAAATGTGACATGCAGATTGGGTTTGCCGTTTGTGTTAGAAAAAGGGTTTTAAGGGGATTTAAAAACTCTTTCATTTTTGGACTTTCCCCATGCTCAATGCTTATAATATGTATAAAAAGGACCAAACCCAAATCACCAAAGGAAATTTTTTTTTGTCTTCAAGACAAAAATAATAAGTACCCAAAGGAAAACCCTGCAATGAACACTGCCCCCGAAATTATCAACAACTACCCTTTTGTCCGAAGCATGGGGATACTTCCTAACAAAACGCCTGCTCGCTTTCAAGAAAAGGGTCAGAAAAGGTGTTACTTGCCCTACAAAAAAAAAACCACAACAACGCAGAGAACTGTTTTTTTAAACACCATTTTGCAGACCCATTTTTCAAAACTTCCCCGGCTGTGAACTTTAGCAACATGTCCTGTGATGTATAGTGTATATAAAATATAGAAAAATAGTAATAAGCAAATTTTATATTTTTTGTTTGTGAAAAATTTTGAAACAAAATAGGACAACGTGTTTTTAAAATTATTTTGTTTAAGACGAAAAATTACAAATAGGCCCCCCATTGGTCTCAGGGCCATAAAAAGTTACTGGAAAAAAAAAAAATAGAAAAAAATAGAAAAGTACAAAAAAAAAAAAAAAAAAAAAACTATTACCGGGTGACCGGCAGTTGGTGATACTGCTGTATGCCGATCATTTTCTGTCAAATTCATGCCTCCATATCTCAGTAAGTCTTCTTCTTCTTATGACCAGAGCTTTGGTAAGATGGGTAAGGAAGAAGGATGGGTAAGGATAGAAATATTGGAAAAGGGTGGGAGGGGGGAGAGAGGTAGGATATAAAAGGTAAGTGGCCCAACCATTTTGGTGTAATTTAAAAGGTGTATGTGAAATAATAAGATATTCTTGAAGGTGTATACAGTGGACCCCCGCATACCGTTGGCATCACATAACGTTAAATCCGCATACCGCTACATTTTATCGCCAAGATTTTGCCTCGCATACCACTAAAAAACCCACTCAACGCTGTTCGTCCGAGACGCGTCTAATGTGCGCCCTTAGCCAGCCTCACATGTTCCGCCGGTGGCATTGTTTACCAGCCAGCCTCCGCGGTAACATCCAAGCATACAAGGAGTATGCCAGTTGAGGAATCCATTATGGCATTGGGAAAGTCCTTGGGGTTGGAGGTTAGTGGGGATGATGTGGAAGAGTTGGTGGAGGAGGACAATGAAGAACTAACCACTGATGAGCTGATAGATCAACTTCAACAGCAAGAGGCCAGACCTGAGGAAACTGGTTCGAAGGAGGGGAGAGAGAAATTGAAGAAATTGCCTACTACAAAGATTAAGGAAATCTGTGCAAAGTGGCTTGAAGTGCAAACCTTCATGGATGAAAATCACCCTCACACAGCTATTGCAAGCCGTGCTGGTGACTATTACACTGACAATGTTGTGAAACACTTTAGGGAAGTCATAAAGGAACGAGAGGTACAGGCCACTATGGACAGATATGTTGTGCGACAGAAGTCCACTGATTCTGAAGCTGGTCCTAGTGGCATTAAAAGAAGAAGGGAAGTAACCCCAGAAAAGGACTTGACACCTCAAGTCTTAATGGAAGGGGATTCCCCTTCTAAACACTAAGACTCTCTCCTCCTCCCATGCCATCAATCATCACCAGATCTTCAATAAAAGTAAGTGTCATGTAATTGTGCATGCCTTTTTCAGTTTGTGTGTATTAAAATTAATATTTCATGTGGTAAATTTTTTTTTTTCATACTTTGGGGTGTCTTGCACGGATTAATTTGATTTCCATTATTTCTTATGGGGAAAATTCATTCGCATAATGATAAATTCGCATAACAATGAGCTCTCTTGCACGGATTAATATCGCTATGCGGGGGTCCACTGTAATACTAACCCATCAGAGTCACATAGATATAACAGATATATAAGTACATGACTCTAAATTGGTAGTAAATATACAAGTTGCAATTCCTTTTTTTTTTTTTTTTTTTTTTTTTTTGCGATTTCACAACGGATATTTAAGTGACAATGAAGGCAATAATTTTCTGGCCCGTTTATAAAAAATTACTTGACAATGGATTCTTACAGGTGGTGTCCTGCCATAGTAAATTTAGCATAATTTTTACAGTAGAATGTTATATAAGATATCTCCCTAATTGGGGGTGGTGATTTTCTCAGTAAACATAGAAGGGTTCTGGTGTTACCCAATCACCTTCATCAGGGAGGTTGCTCAATATCATTGGTCGATGGTAATCATCTTTATGGATAAAATGACGGACCCTCTGTGGGAGAGTCATTCTTCGAGTCCTGTGAGGAGGAGTATTGATGATATAATCCGTGGTATTTTCAACTTGTAGAGGATGTTCTCTATCTGGCATGTAGAGTTCTTGCATTGCATAGAGTTGTTTCTTTTTCAGGGTGTCAAGGCGTACATTTAACCCTTTGAGGGTCGACAGGCCCTCTCCGAGACTCGTTCTCAGGGTCGGCCAAATTTAAAAAAAAAAAATAATTTTTTCTTATGAAAAGATAGAGAATCTTTTCCCGATCATAATGACACCAAAAATATGAAATTTGATGGAAAACTTACGGAATTATGCTCTCACGAAGTTAGCGGTCTCGGCGATGTTTACGGATCGGCGATTTTGCCCATTTTGAGCCCCATTTTCGGCCAGTTCCACTGTACTAGTCGACAAAAAACATGAATATTTCGCTAGAACTTCATTTTTTCTATTGGAATGAGTGCAAGAAACCACCCATTTACCAATTTCAAACTATCCAGTACAGTGGTCAGAATTCAGCAATTTTGCCAATTTCACACAAATTTCAAAAGATGCCAATTTCCGAATAGGGTCCAGAACAAACAAGAAATACATTCCTGGCACTAAAATGACATTTCCTCTGTTCATTAGTCACGTCTCAAGGCCCCTCTTACATTCTTTTGCTTTCCACTTTGAATTTTTATTCTCACAAAAAATAGAAGATTTACTGTTATGCAGACTACTGCATTAGTGTAAAAAATGGTATGAATCATATTGGCGCACTTGCAAAAGAATATTAGACTCACCAGTTGACATGTATTGGACGCTTGGCATGATTTGTTTACTTTTGAACTTTGGTAAAAATCGAACATTTCTGCTACTTTGAGCTCAATTTCAAGATACTTTTCATTGTAAAACCAGTCAAAATCATCTCAATTTCTATGATATGCCT
Organism: Cherax quadricarinatus; assembly: GCF_026875155.1. Classification (NCBI taxonomy): domain Eukaryota; kingdom Metazoa; phylum Arthropoda; class Malacostraca; order Decapoda; family Parastacidae; genus Cherax; species Cherax quadricarinatus. The sequence goes on from NW_026465372.1 coordinate 14,213, forward strand.
TCCATTCTATAAAATGAGACCAAGAAAACTAGAATACAACAATAAATACCATACAAAAATGCAGTGCAAAGTCGCTGTTTTATTCCAAAAAACGGTTAAAGTTTTTTTTTTCTCCTTATGCACTGTGTGCTGCAGGATTTTTCTTTATACCGTGCATACGACCACATAGACCCATTCTTTCATATGGAGGCCTACCAGCTTTCTCCCACTAGTTTGAGGGCGCTAGAAATTTTGGGGACGTAC
>NW_026465373.1:0-13685 GCF_026875155.1 Cherax quadricarinatus
GAAACAAAGTGGGGGCTAACATTAAAAATTTTAAAAAAAATTAATGATAGGTAAAACACCGAAATAAGGCATCAAAGCATAGCTCTGTTCCTATACTACAATCTTTTTTCCCTCTTTTAAAAATCGGGTGAGATCAAATATGACCACTCACAAGGTAAGCTCCAATTTTGCCAGCACAACTGGTAATAACAGCTTTTCCCCACAACGTGCGTCCACTAGCTGAGAGAAGGTAGCGCTACGTCTACTGCCACACACTTCACCTTTGGCATATTTTTAAAAAATGAAAACCACGGCCGGAGGATAACATTTTTTTTAGGAGTGAAAAAAGAGCGGGATGCGAGTGTGGGGGGGGCGTGAGGCATTACATAGAATGAAAGGGGTAAAGCAGCTGGAACTGAAGGAATAAGGGTTGGTTTTTCTTGTTAATAAATTATGAAAAGGGAAGGTCCCAGGGTTTTTGGCAGAGAGCATGCATATCCTTTTATAAAAGGGAAGGGGACAAAAAAAAGACTGTCCGGGAAATGTAGGGTAGGTTATTATTGAAAGAATTAAGTTTAGACAAGAGTAAAATTTTTTTTTCAGACACAAGGGGGTTTTAGAGTGGGTAGGGGCTGTGCAATCAGTTTTTACATTGAAGCATATATTAACAGAAATTTTGAAAAGGTAGGGAAATTTTCAGTGCATTTATGGATTTAAAAAAAGGCAATACAGAGGGGATGGGGGACAATGGGGCAAATGTTGCAAGTTAGGGAAATGGGGAGTAAGCTACTAGAGCTGTAAAGAGTTTTTTATAAGGAGGCTCAGTTAGGTGTGTAGGAAAGGGAGATTACTTCCAGTAAAATAGGTCTTTGACAGGGGATGTGAATGCCCAGGTTGTTTTAAAAATTTTAAAATGGGGTTGTAAAAGAATAAAAAGCTAGGGTGTTGGGGAGAGGGGTAGATTAAACTGTGGGAATAAAACAGTGGGACCTCAGGATATGAACTTTAAATTTTTTCCAGAAGGCTGTTCGGGCTAATACCAAACGAATTTTTTCACAAAGGAAAAATGTAAATTAATTAATCCGTTTTTTAGACCCCCCAAAAAAACACTTACAAAAGCACTTACTAAAAAAAACCCTTTCATAATTGTTCGTTTTTTAGGTTTTTGTACCCGGGTACCACGTACAAAAAAGGAGTTGACACAGTTACTTTTTGCGATGAAACTTTTGCTTTTGGGAGTTCTAAAGAATGTTGCAAAGGGTTAGGAAAGCTTCAAGGGGGTGCAAAGGTAGAAAGTTGAAAATAAGCATAGATAAAGTGAGGTGATGAGGGTATCAAAAAATTTTTGATAAAAAAAAATGGATACACATTGGGGAAGGGAATTTGGAAAATGAATTTTTCGAATTTGGGAGTTGACTTTCAGCAGATGGGTTTTAGAAAAATGGGTTTACCATAGAATTGATGAAGGAAAAAAACTAGTGAAAGCATTGAGGGATCTGTGGAGACAAAAAAAAATGTTATCCATGGAGCAAAAGAGAAATGTAAGAAAATTATAATGGAACCAACACTCTCATGTGGGTGGTGTGAAGCCTGGGCTGTAAACGCTGCAGTGAGTGCGGCAGCTCGAAGTAATGATATTGTGTCTAAAGGGCAATGTGTGGTGTAAATATTATGCAGAAATTCAGTGTGGAAATTAGGAGGAGGTGTGGAGTTACTAAAAGTATTAGTCAGAGAGGCTGGAGAGGGGTTGTTGAGGTGGTTTGGTCAGTTAGAAAGAATCAACAAAGTTGAATGACTTGGAGAACATATAAATCTGTATGGGAAGGAAGGCGGGGTATGGGTTGTCCTCGAAAAGGTTGGAGGGAGTGGGTAAAGGAGGTTTTGTGGGCGAGGAGCTTGGACTTCCAGCAAGCATGCATGAGCGTACTAGATAGGAGTGAATGGAGACGAATGGTTGGAGTGTGAGCAGGGTGATATTTTTGTGGAGAGATTCAGGAAAACCAGTTAGCTGGACTTGAGTCCTGGAAATGGAAAGTACAATGCCTGCACTTTAAAGGAGGGGTTTTGTGATATTGGCAGTTTGGAGGGACTTCTAGACTGTCATATCTGAGAGCCTCTGCAAAGACAGTGGTAATGTACAAGTGATGGTGAAAGTGTTTGATGATGATGAAAACTTTTTTCTTTCTTTTTTTTGGGTCACCCCCATCCAGTGAGAAACAGCTGACATGGGTGTTACAAAAAAAAAAAACTATATACAAGTGTCTGAGAGTGAGAAAGTGAGAGTGAGTGAACAAGCATGTGCACTTACCGAGGTTGTTCCATTTCCTTACCACCCTGAGAGTGAAGAAATACTACCTGACATCCCTGTGACTCATCTGTATCTTTAGCTTCCAGTTGTGCCCCCAAGTACCTGTTTCCCACCTCTCAAATAGCCTGTCCCTGTTTGCCTTATCAACTCTGAGAATTTTGTATGTTATCTTGCTTCACCTGGTCCTGTCTCTTCTGCCTCCCAATGTTGTTAGACCATTCCTTTTAGCCTTCCTCTTTAGCTCATGCTCCTTAGCCCAGGAACAAGCCTTGTTGCATATTTGTGTACTTTTTCCAGAGTCTGGTACTACAGACACAAAGATTGGTCTAAAATATGTCATATAAAGGGCCCAGCATAACTTTTGTTGGAGGTCCTGAAAGACTACTCTTAGATTGCCAGATAGCACTGACTGCAGAGGTTAGTCAACTGATGTGATGTGCATAAGTGTGAGCTGGTCCTTGCAACCACTAGAGTGCCAGTCATTAACATCAGCTAAATAACCTCTGCAGTCAATGTTTGTCTGGAAAATCTATGAATTGCTTTCAGCTGTCAATGAATATTCCAGCCCCTTTATATACGTACCATATGTCAAGCCCATTTAGAAGTATGCTGTATTAGTGTGAAACCACATCTGAAAAAGATGTTAAACTGTCTAAGAGGAGCTTCATTATGCAATGAGGCTTGTTCTTGAGATAAAAGGTATGAGCCATGAGGAGACATTAATGGAATTAAATCTAACATCAATGGAAGATAGTAGGATCAGGGAAAACATGACAACAACATACAAATACTCAAGGGGAAGTGATACAGTAGACAAGGACAGGCTATTTGAGAGACTAATACTAGGAATAGGTGGACAGTAGCTAGAAGTTAAAGACATAAATGAGCCACAGGGATGTCAGGAAGTATTTCTTCAGTTTCAGAGTGGGCAGGAAGTGGAAAAATCTCAGTGAAGAAGTGGAAGAGGCAAGCTCAATATATAATTTATGAGAGCAGGTATGACTGGGGCCCCCTGAGACTACAAGTAAGAAATCTGTCAGTGTGAATTGTCACTGTACATTGCTGAATTAATAACAAAGAAAACATATAGATGGAAAACAAGCAACTGCAATACCAAAGTGATTTACCACTTCTATGCCCAAATCTAAGATGGCTTTTATGATTTTATTGGCTTTTTCTTGGTATCATTTGATAAAATGGAAGACAGACTACTGAAATTTTGGTTAGTATGCAGGACTGGAAAGTACCTTGAAATGTGCTCAAAGTATAGGAAAATACAGATGTGATTTTTTTTATAATTTCTGTGAGGATGTAAAGATCCCCCTATATCCCCCAGTTTGTTTATGGTTTTTTATCAAGTCTGATTTAATTACTGTACTGGATGCGTAAAACATTGACCAATCATTCCTAGTTATAATTTTATTATCCAAGAAACAGGGTAAATCTTTGATTTTTTTTTGGTGTGATGTAATTGAAAAAGGGGAGGGATGTGTAATATAGGAAAGGCCTGAGGATATTAATGAACAAGGAAATGTTTTCATTAAGAACCTGAATGTCTAGTGTTGATTTGGACCTGTTTTTTAAAATTGGATTTTTTTTGTGTGTGTTGTGAGAGTAAAATTTGACTGAATTACCCACTGAAAGGGCATTATCGTGCACTCAGAAGATAGAATGAAAAGCATACAGAGTAACAAAGCAAAGAAATATGTTAAATTGAGCAATAGAATTAGCATTAAAATGGAACCTCAAAGTGGACAAAATCACCAATGCATGAACTGCATTCCAGGACTGCAAAATTTATGCTGCATAATTCAGTGAGTTTTTCATCAAATATCAAATTTTTGTATCAGTTCCTCCTTCATAAAAAAATTTCATCATTTCAAAAGAAGTTTTTTTATTTAACCCCTTCAGGGACCCCATCCCGTAGATCTACGGCTTTAAAGTCAGGTCCAAACCGTAGATCTACGCCATGAGCCAGCTCCTCTGATAACTGTGAGTGGTACATTTGGGCCTAGATATGAGGAAAAGAATACATCTATGTGTATGTGTGCACCCACATAAAACGGATTCCTGCAACACACTAGTGTATAATGAGACAAAAAAAATGAAATCATGATTTTTTCGAGTTAAAATCAGCAACTTTGCGTGTTTTTTTTCGTATGTTTTTTATAGCTGTATTTTGCGATTTCTTGGTCTCATTTTGAAGAATGGAAAACATATTACAGAAAATAGAGAATGATTTTGGATTGGTTGTTTTTAGCACTGGAAATGGCTTGAAACTGAGCTCAAATACGGAAATGTTAAATTTTTGCCGATGATTCAAGAGTTAAACAAACGACCTCACACGTCTAGATACCGTCAGCTGGTGGGTCAATATACATCACAAATATGGTGATGATATTTATACAATTATACAGTATTGCCATAACAGTAAATCTCTATTTTTTTTGGTGTGAATAAAAATTCATTATTTGAATAAAAAATCAAAATGGAATTTATTTGTAAAGCCTCAAAACATAACTAATGAACAGAGAAAATGTTAGTTTAGCGAAGGAATGCCACATTGTTCTTTTCTGGACCCAATTTTGCATTGGAATATTTTTGAACTTTGTGTTTAAATTGGCCAAATTAACAATTCCGAATCACTTTATTTTGTAGTTGAAACAGTGACTTAGCGATTTCTTGTGCTCAATCGATAGAATAGAGTAATACTAGTGAAATAAGCTAGAATTTGGTTGATTGGAATAATGTAATTGGCCTAAAATGGGAGTCAAAGTCGCAAAAATCGCCGCAGATTCGTAAAAAACTCCGAGCACATCAAAATTCAACGAGAGCAAAATTTTCGACAATTTTTCCACCAAATTTTCAGTACTTTTTGTTTTAAATTACCTTCACAAAAAGATTCTCTAATAAACGATTTCATAAGAAAAAATAACAAATTTTTTTTTTTAAATTCTTGGACAACAGGGTGCGTGACTCCAGATTTTGGGTCCTTGGGACCCTGAAAGGGTTAAATGCCACACTTTGAGCAACGACTCACACCACTGACAAAATTCTGCAAAAAATAGACAGCGAGACAATCAAAACAAAACCTATTTGAAAAACTGATTGAGGACATAGAGGTGCCTCTACTTATCCAAACATGAGAATTATTGACCTAGAGCACCATCTAACTACACAAAACTCAAAGAATAAGTGACATTGAAAGCAAACTGACATCATTAACAAACTTATCCATGCAACACACAAAACCTGCAATCAACTATATGAATGCTATTTGTTTTAGTGCATGTGTCTAACACGTACTAAACAAATAGATTCTCTGCACCACCAAGCTGGTCAGAAGGGTATGCAAGACTGGAATTAAACATGAATCCCAATGGAGTGCATGCTTCCAGTATCAAAGGGACATAATGAACAAGACCATCTCCTGGACTCTGTCTATTAAACAAAGCCACCACTCCAACTAATAATAGATGAACACAAATTATCACAAGACCCGGGATATCAAGGAGGCCTGACTGCTAGGCAAGCAAGGTCAAAAGGCAAAGGTTTATGTAAAGAGCCATTCCCATGGAGTCAAAAGGAAACTAATAAGTTCCTCCATCAAAAAAAAGGAGTAATGGTTGTAATAAATGATGCCTAACTAAAAAGCAACACACCTACAATACAGACTACGAAAACTTAAACGTAAAAACCCCAAAAAATGTAACAATCAAACAGTGTATTACTCGTGATGGCATTATCATGGTAAAATTATGACTCAGGGTCATTGGTTTGAAATAACAAATGAATATGAGCTAGCATGTAGTATAATAGTAAATTCTACTCCTGTCCTTTTCATTGTCCGACTTTGCCATAAGTATAATAATCGTATGTTAAAAAGTATTTACTTAGTCATCACTAGGTGCTAAAAAAAGCACTAGACCCATATTTTCATATTTGTTAGTGTAATAGCAGTAATTGATTTCTAGTTTACTTTAGTCACATAAGGTGCTAATTAAGTGCTAATTCAGGTGCTTAGTGTTTTAATTTTTTTATTTTTGTTACAATTCCAGTATTTCCATTACTTTTAACTTTAAAAAATAATTAAGGTGCTAATTCGGGTTCTAAAGTGTTTTTAATTTTCATCGTTTTACTTTTTCATATTCCAATAGTTCCTTTATTTTAAGCTAATTAGGCCTAAAACGATGAAAAAATTAAACACTTTGCACCTGAGTTTAGCACCTTAATTATTTTTAAGTAAAAGTAATGGAAATACTGATGTAAACAAAAAAAAAATCAAGAGTGATATATAAAAGACTGGAAAAGAAAACCCTATCTGAAATTCTAGGGACTAAAAGGATGTCCAAAAACAAAATCACATTAACAAAATCACGAACACCTCCTCCCACCAACTGAAACAGCAAACAACTCAATGTTTTCTTCTCCCAGTTGGAAAAGAATCTAGCAAGCAAAATCTCAAGCTCAAACACCCATCCAACAGACTACCTCACAGGCACCTACCCGCATACACTATTCCTAGCTCCAACCAACCCAACAGAAGTATCACTCATCATCAACACCATTAAGAACAATACAGGAGACAAACAATTTGCCCTACTTCTATGATACAACAAAGCTTCACAAGATACTGTCACCAATTATTGCAACACTCTTTAAAACCCTTTGAGGGTCGACCAGTCCCTCCTCCGAGACTTCTTTCTCAGGGTTGGCCAAATTAAAAAAAAAAAATTAATTTTTTTTTCTTATGAAAAGATAGATAAGCTTTTCCCGACCCCCAAAAAATGACACCAAAAGCATGAAAATTTGATGGAAAACTTACGTTATTATGCTCTGATGAAGTTACAGTCTCGACGATGTTTACCATCGGCGATTTTTGCGCCCACTTTGAGTCCTCTTTTTCAGTCCAATTCCAGTGTACTAGTCAACAAAAATAATAACTATTTTCTTCTAAGAACTTTCTCTCCCATTTTTTCTATTGAATAGTACAAGAAAAACCCACCCATGTTACTGATTTCAAACTATTCAATAACAGTGGTCAGAATTAGCAATTTTTTTCCATATTCACACACGGAATTTCAAAAGATTGGCCAATTTCCAAATAGGGTCCCAGAATACAACAAGAAACACATTACCTGGCACTAAAATAACATTTCCTCTGTTCGTTAGTCACCATCCTCAGCCCCTTCTTATATTTCTTTGGCTTTCCCACTTATTTTTTATTCGTACAAAAAATAGAAGATTTACTGTATGCAGACTGCTGCATTAGTGGTATGAAATGGTAAAATAATATCAGCGACTTGTAAAGAATATTAGACTCACCATCTACGTGTATAGAGGCTTGGCATGAATTGTTTACTTTTGAAACTTTTGGTAAAAATCGAACTTTTCTGCTACTTTGAGCTCATTTCAAGGTACTTTTCATTGTAAAACCAGTCAAGATCATCCTCATTTTCCTGTAAAATGTCATCCATTCTAATAAAATGAGACCAAGAAAACTAGAATACAACAATAAAATACCATACGAAAATACAGCGCGAAGTCCCCTTTTTATTCCAAAAACACGGCCAAAGTTTTTTTTTTCTCTTATGCCCCCAAAATAAAACTGTGTTTTGGCTGCAAGGACTTTTTTTATACTGCACACACGACCACATAGACCCATTTTTTCATATTTATGCCTACCAGCCTTTCTCCCAGCTAGATTTGAGGGCGCGAAGGAATTTAGTTTACAAGTACGTACGTCAATAACCCTGGGTCCTACTAAGCCGTACTATACGGCGAAACCCTCAAAGGGTTAACAAATCCATTGAATCCTCCAACCTTCCTAGCAGTTTCTTCCAAAATAGCGAGTGTTACCACCCCGATCCCCCAAAGGAGGTATCAAGCCGACTTGAATAACTATGACCAATTTCTAACTTACACCCCTACTCTAAAAATCTTTGAAAAATAATTCATAGACAGATCTATTCCTACCTCATCTCAAACAACATACTAACCCCTATCAGTTTGGATTCAGGAATAATAAAACACAAATGATGCTATCATACAACATGCTAGAACTAACATAGCCCCCACTCTCAATAAGAAAGCAAGTCCCATTGGGAATTTTCATTCACTTATAATAAAGCTTTGATACAGATGACCATGATTTGCTGTCACACTTATATTAACATACAATATGGTATAAGAGGCCACTCCCTCAACTACCTAAAGTCATAGACTTAGTAACAGAAGCCATACGTGTACACAATGGTGCAAACTCTTTCACACAACCAACCACAGTAGGAGTCCCCAGGAAAGTGTCCCTTAGGACCACCACCTCTTTCTCATCTACATCAATGACCTACCGAATGCATCACAGCTACTCAAACCCATATTATTTGCAGATAACATTACAAACGTCTTCTCACACCCACCCAAAACTCCAGCCACACTCGCCAACACTGGCAATGCTGAATTGCAGAAAATATTTACCTGGATGATGACGAATAAAACTTACCCTAAATACTGACAAAACCCATATTCATTTCAGTTTGGAACCATAGCTGCAAATGTTCCACTAACATAACTCAAATGGATCACCCATACAGACTCACAGAGGGAAAATTCCTTAGAATCCTCCTAGACAGTAGCCTCAAATTCCAGACACATATACAACAAATTTCCAAAGAAAATCCTAAAAAAGTAGGCATACATTAAAGAAAGGGACTTGTTCCACAACGCTTCCTTGCATGGCCTGGTGGAAAACTCCCGCTTCACACACGGGGGCCCAGGTTTCGTTCCCGGCAGGGGAAAACTTTTCGACACGTTTCCTTACACCTTTTTTTGTCCTGTTCCCTAGCAGAAAATGGTCCTGGTGTTAGTAACTGGTTGGGTCTACCTGGGGAAAGTTTTAAGGGACCCCAATGGAAAAAAATAGACGCCTCGTAACGCCCCCTGACTTTCTGGGTTATACTGGGTGGCTAACCCTCCGGGTTTAAAAAATCTGAATAAAATCTTACTTATCTCACAAATGGAATTTTTGTGATGGGATCAAAAACATCAAATCCCAAAGGCCCAAATAACCCAGAAAAAGGGCTGAAACAGAATGATAATTTTTTCCCATTCAAACGACAGCATACTCCACCTATATTCAAAAAAAAGTCTAAATTTTGCTCACCACAAAAAAAAAAACCCCTTTTTCTCCCATTACAACAAAAAAATCCACAAAAATATAAACCCCCCCCCCCCCTTCTCCCAACCTTAAAAAACCCTAACAAAAACGATCTCTTTTTTTGACCCTGTGTCCGTATCACACTGTAAAAATATGCCAAAGGGGGCCCCAAAATCTGGGAATTTATTACCCGAACATACTAAAGTAACCAGGCCTGAAAACAATTTAACTCTTTTAGGGTTTCCCACTAGTCGGCTTACCACCGGGTTTTTTTAGTATAGTATCCTAAAAATTTAAACACCTTCAAATCATCGAGAGAAAGCGGTAGCTCTAAAATATGAAAAAATGGGGGCTAAAGTGGGCAGTGTGACGTATAAAAAAAAACCTGCAGCACAAGTGCTAAGAGAAAAAAAAAACTTTAAACCCTGTTTTTTGGTTTAAAAGAGTTCTTGCACTGTTTTTTCGTATGGTTTTATGGTTGTATTCTTAGTTTTCCGGTCTCTCTTATAGAAGGAAGACAAAACAGAAACGAATGATTTTTTATTGGTTTAAATGAAAAAAATACCTTAAATTGAGCTCAAAGTGCGAAATGTCAATTTTTTTTTTTTCCCAAAGTTCAAAAGTAAACAAAACATGCCCTCGCCCCCAAAACACATCAATGGTGAGTCTAAATCTTTCACAAATGCGCTGTATTATTTATTTCCCCTTTTACACAATGCAGTAGTCTGCATAATAGTAAAAACCCTTTCCCTTTTTTTTTGAGAATAAAAATTTAAGGGAAAGAAAAAAAAATGTAAGAGGGGCTTGGGATGTGACTAAATGAACAAGGGTGTTTTTTTTGTGCCGGAAGTTTGTCTTGTTTATTGGACCCATTTTTAAATTGGGGATCTTTTTGAAATTTTTTGAAATTTGGCAAAATTGCTAATTTTTCTGACCACTTTTTTTGGGTAGTTAAAAATGGGAAAAATGGGTGGTTTTTTTGTACTCTTTTCGATAGAAAAAAGGGAAATTTCCCTAGCAAATATTTTATGATTTTTGTAAACTAGTACCGGGAAATTGGCTGAAAATAAAACTAAAAAGGGGCAAAATTTTGGAAAATGCGTAAAAAAACCCATAAAAGACCGCTAACTTTCGGGGGGGCAAAATTTCCCTTGAAAATTTTTTCCATAAAATTTTCATACTTTTGGTAAAAATTAAATATCGGGAAAAGATTCTCTATCTGTTCTTTAAAAAAAAAACTTTTTTTTTTTTTTTCCCCCCAAAAATTTTCAACCCTGAAAACAATTTTAGGAGGGGGGCCTGTCGACCCAAAAGGGGTTTTTAAGACCTTCTAAAAAAAAACTACTTACTCACCCAGGACTAAAAAAATCAACACTCAATATTTAACATTACCAATTTAAATTTTCCCAATTAAATTAAATCTTAAAACTTCCCAAAACAACATACAGTAAATTGATCTTTTTTTTCTTATAAAACTGTAATGCGACAAAATTTTGAAAAAACCCATATTCTTCAATATCGAAAAAGTTCAAATTTCCTTGTTTTAAAAACTCAACTGTACTTCATATTGTAAATTTTTTACAGGGAAATTTTTAAACCCCTGAACCTTTTATTCTTGTTAATTTTAAGTTAATTTTTTAAAAAGGCCCGGCCCAAAAATGCTCTGCAAACAAGGGGGCTTTTTTGGGATTGTACCAACTACTATAATTCCTTGTACAGCTATGTATCATGTCCAAAGAAACTATATGAAAGAATATGAATATGAAAATAATTATCTTAGTCCATATATTCATTTTTGCTAGTGGTTTAACAGCAAGTTTTTTTTTTGTCTTTTGATAATTGCAACAGCTTATTTCTCTATGTGCCCCTTTATGAATTCAGTTATTGAAGACTGAGACACTTATGCAACATAGGGGAATCTTTATTTAGGAAACATTCGCCACACAGTGGCTTCATCAGTCCAGTACAAAGTAGAAAGGCAAAAGGAGAGGAGGAGTTTGAGGTAATCAGTCCCTCAGCCTTAAGTCGATGTGTTCAGTCCATCGTCTTGTAAATGTACAGCATAGGGCCGTAGACATGGCTTATATACTGTATAAAGGTGGGGCGAAGCAGGAGGTGGGTCATAGTGGTATCATCCACTAGCCGAAGTAGGTCTTCGTCCAAAGGTTGGACAAGTGTTGAAGAATTCTTTGTAACAAGAACCCATGATGCTGCAGTGTCTGACAGTTGTGATGAATGGCCATCATGGGAATCTTGTTACAAAGAATTTTTCAACACTTGTCCAACCTTTGGACGAAAAATCTACTTGGGCTAGTGGATGATACCCACTATGACCCCACCTCCAGCTTCACCTCACCTCACCTCACTCAGTACATAAGCCACGTCTACGGCCCTATGCTGTACATTCTACAAGACTGAGGGACTGAACACATCGACTTCAGGCTGAGGGAAATGATTACCTCAAACTCCTCCTCTCCTTATGCCTTTCTACTTTGTACTGGACTGATGAAGCCACTGTGTGGCGAAACGTTTCCTGAATAAAGATTCCCATTGTTGCATAAGTGTCTCAATCATCAACTTGTCGGTTTTTCAAACCAATCATCACAATTCAGTTATTGATCCTGATATCAATCTCTTATTGAACTGCACAAATGATCCAAATAGTAATATGCCATTAGTAGACTGCTAGTCAAGCTAAAACTCTACTCGGTGCCAACAAGAACATTACAATTTCAACTATAATATTAGATCATGAGTAAACACACTATGATGACCTCCTTGCATTACTGAAGTCTCTAAATGCTACTATAATATTCATTATTCTTACTGAAACCTGACTCAAACAGATTTGACAGACATATTTACCATACCTGATACACAACCACACACAACTGCAGGCCTGACCAACCCAGAGGAGGCACTGCCATCTATTACTCTGATGAATTAGAATGTACTAACTCAACCTGCACAAGGATGAAAGCGGCAAATATATAATAGCCAAATTCATGTCAATAAACCTTAAAAAACCTATAACTGTTGGAGCAGTCACAAACTACAACACACAAATACTTACACTTTTAGAAACATGATAACAGAGTCAGAGCTGAATAAACACCATCTGATACTTACAGGAGACTTCAACATAAACCTTATCCAAGCAACTGACCCTCCAGTAGCTGATTTCACAAACACCATGAACAACTACTTGTTGCTACTCTCTATAACTAAGCCTACGAGAATCTGAGACAAGTGCCTCATTACTTGACCAAATCTGGACCAACACGATATCCCCACTACAAGCAGAATAATCACAGACAACACTACAGACCACTACCCCACCTTTCTCATAACCAACTTATGTAAATTGCCTCAAGAAATGAGAAAGATCTCATTTCGCCTGCACGATGAGACATCGGTAAACAATTTAATATTAGCACTAGGTGCCAATGATTGGCAGGGAGAGCTTAGCTGACAGCAATAATATTGACAAAGATGTCAAAACTTTTTTACATAAAACCCTAAACCTCTACAACATTCATTGTATGATCAAAACGAGCATATCACAGAAAAGAGACTAAACAGCCCATGGTTAACAAATAGTATCCTCAAATCTATTGATAAAAAGCACCAACTAGAAAAACAGTTCAGATTAGGCCTGATTACTAAAGAACTGACTAAACATTACACTTCAATACTCACTAAACTAATACGAAAATCAAAGCAAATGTATTACGAAAATAGATTATTGAAATAAAAGGTGATATGAAAAGTACCTGGCAAACCTCTCCAAAATTTGGGCTCTAGGAAACTGTCTGGAAAAAGAGAGATTAACTTAACTAAACCAGATGAACATCACATACAGTCTATAGACACAGCCAACAAATTTAATGTCTTCTTCTCTACTATAGGATCAAAGCTAGCAAGTCAAATTCCAAACTCAAATACCCAGCCGAACGAGTACCTCACTGGCAACTACCCTAATACAGTGGACCCTCCCTTTTAGTCATTAATCCATTCCAGAGAGAGCGACGAAAACTGAAACCGGCAAAAACCGAAACCATTTTCCCCATAAGAAATAATGTAAATACAATTAATCCGTTTCAGACACCCAGAAGTATTAACAAAAAAAAATTTTTGTCTGAAACCGGCGAAAACCGAAACCATTTTCCCCATAAGAAATAATGTAAATACAATTAATCCGTTTCAGACACCCGAAGTATTAACAAAAAAAATTTTTTTTTT
>NW_026465374.1:0-10000 GCF_026875155.1 Cherax quadricarinatus
TTGCGCAGTTGGTATAAAATCGTGAGTTAGTCACTTATCATAAACCCCTGTGATATGCGGACCATTGAGCCCAAACACAAGTAAGTTTGTCAGCCATCAGTGAATGAAATATGCTGACTTTAACACCCCCTGGGGGTAATTTATAATCTTACAAATTATAACTCTTTACAGCCCGTTGAGAGATAACTTCGACACTTCTCAAGACCTCGTCTGCAGGGCGGCTGGGGCAGGCGATGAGCTGTCTTTCTAAGTTAAGTTTCCCTTTAAACTTAGCGGTAATGCCATTTCTCAACAACTGCGTACCTTGTTCCAAGGTTCGTAGGTTCGAGTCTCTTTCGGCCAGAGATCTGTTTGTGTATATTTCGCCTGTTCTTGCCAATTCTAAGCACGCACGCATGCACGCACACACACACCCCACACACAACACACACACACACACACACACACACACACACACACACACACACACACACACACACACACACACATTCCAACAGAAACATTTCATTTAGCCTCCTAATATTATCACACGGCCACGAATCTACGCCCAGTACCCCTCTAACATCATCATCATCAGGTCAGAATGCTACGCCCTACGAGGGATGAACCTTCACAAACAAAACGTTTCCTGGATCTCTTCAGCCATCTCGTTATTATTATTAAACACTCGTGAGGAGCTCTAAACCCGGAGACCCATGTAGCGGCCTGGGGAAGGAAGAGAATGGGAGACATTCAGTTTCGATTCAAGGAAGGTGAGGGCAGATTTTGCTAGACGTATCACAACCATTTCTCCTGTTTTGCTTATTCCTTTTTTAAAAGTGCTGTTTTTTAATGGTTTAAGTAGACTAACCTAACCTAAACATCATACAGAAAAACACCGTCAAAAAAATTTGCAGGAAACTTTAAGAAACTAACGTATCAAAAGGAGGATAAGTTGAATTCCAGGATGAACAAACACACGTGTTTAATACGACACTTTGAGCCAGACGCGTGGGAAGGGATATGAATATACATGTTTTTTCCCCCAGTACGGGTTTCCTGCTGCCGGAACATATCTCACTCTAAAATAAAACAACAAAACTCTAGCACGTGCAAAACACACCAGATGAGAAGTGGAAAAAGGGGAGAGCATATGCAGGGTAAAATACGTATATTGCAGGGTAGGGGATTTACGGGGTCCTTGTCATGGATATATCGTCAGGGGGGTGGGGGTGAGGGGGCTGGGGGAGGGGGGTAAGGGGTAGTCATACGCGATATTTTTCATTGGAGGGTAAACACTGTGTTGCCTGTGATAGAAAGGAAAAAGAATTAAATCCCCGTATTTTGGTTCCTTTCATGCTTGGGCATGCACACACACACAACACACACAACACCACACACACACACACACACACACACACACACACACACACACACACAACACACACACAAACAGAAACTGTATCAAATCTCCAATCGTGATTTAATTCGTACCAATATATCTTAGAGCTCAGAAGGTTTATTTCCAAGATTGAAATTACTCCCAATTTCGGGTCTGAAAATTTCCTACAATAATTCAGCTATTTTCAAGTCATTTAATTTATTACTAATTACATCTGGTAATTATTAATTATAACTGGGGATTATGAGTGATAATTTTAACTGGAGATTATAATTGATAATTATAATTGGTGATTATAATTGATAATTATAATTGGTGATTACAATTATACTGATAATTATGGTTATAATGGTAATTATAATTATAATTGATAATTATAATTAATAATTATAATTATAATTGATAATTATAATTGGTAGTTATTAATTTTAACTGGCAGTTATTGCTTCTTCCTTAGTGGGAGAAATAATTAATAATTATTAGCCCTAATAAGATTATTGGACTTTTTAGCTTCCTAGCTATGATCATTGGATTCCCAGCTTCCTAGCTAAGATTTTTGGGACTCCTAGCTTACTAGCTTAGATTACTGAACTCCTAGCTTCCTAGCTAAGATTATTGGACTTCTATCTAAGAGTTTTCGACTTCTAGCTAAGATTATTTATTGGGGTCCTAATATTTTTAGATTTCTAGCTAAAACTCTTGACTTCTAGCTGAAGATTTATTGTTATTATTATTATTATTATTATTATTATTATATTATATTGTTTTGTTGTTGTTGTTTGTTATTTTTATTATTAATGTCCTCACGGGAAGCACTAAATACGCATGGGGGTCATATAACGCCTAAGAAATTGAAGGTAATCAGGTTTGACCCAAAGGAAAGCGGGCGAGTAGCTACGGCTCCACGAATCAAAAGCCCTTCAGCAGCATCAAAACACAACGAGATACCTGGTACACTGGTTGCCACATATTCTACTCTACAGGTCGAACTAGATGCCCTAAGATCATATATACAAGGTCTTTATATACTAGTGTAGTATATACAAGGGTCGTATATACTAGGGTCGTATATCCTTGGATCGTATTACTAGGATGTGAATACTAGGGTATTATATCCCAGGTCTATATAGGTACCCGTCGCATATGCAGTCGCTCCGTATGATAAGTGAATTAGTTTTTCCACTAAGATGTTTAAAATAAATTATTTCCATACCCATTTCTCTCTGCCCTGTCTGTCTGCCCTGTCTCTCTCTCTCTCTCTCTCTCTCATCTCCCCTCTCTCCTCTCTCTCTCTCTCATCTCTCTCCTCCTCCTCTCTCTCTCTCTCTCTCTCCCCTCTCTTTCTCTCTCTCTCTTCTTTCTCTCTCTGAGAAAGTTAAAACCCTCTTCAATCTGGATCGTCGAGGAAGTAAATTGAGTCTAAAAATCTATTAGGAATTCCTCGATGAGTCCATTCGTTCGGGTATTAAAGGCAAATATATAATTTCTCCGGTCATTGGTTTTCCTGGTTGACCCTAGCGACTTGCTTCTTATTAAGACTGATTTTGGTTACTACGAGAGGCAGCAACCCGGTTTCATTTTAAAACGTCAACGTTTCCCCATTGCCTATTATTCTCCAGACTGCATTTTCCTTAAATATTAAGCCAGACTGACAGAGGTAAAAAAAAAAGTTGAATTAACTACTAACAAGAAAATTAGGAAAAATCCTGTGATACGTCTGGTGGGGAGGGAAGTGCAGCGGCCGCGGTGTCTAGATGAGTATAACCAAGATGGGTTGTGGAGGGCGGGGAAGACGTGTCATGGGTCTCGTGACGGGCAGTGAAGGCTGCTGACAACAGATGGTTTCGTTAGGACACCTATTTGAAAAAAAGGTAGTAAAACATTTTCATATATACAAAAACAGAAGAGAACTTGGCCAACGATTTTAACCTTAACATTTAAAAATATTAATAATAATAATAATAATAATAATAATAATAATAATAATAATAAATAATAATAATAAAATAATAATAAATAATTAATAATAATAATAATAATAAAATGATAAAATATTAATAATACTAATAATAATTAATAATAATAATAAAAATAAAATGATTCATGTTAAGCGTTAAACCCATGGGTCATTCAGCGTAAGACGTGGTGGAGGATTGATCCACCGTCTGCTGAGCAGACGGTGAAAAAATAAACAAAGATATCCTGTTGGTGAGGAGGTTGCCCAGATGGACCCATCACTCACCCAGCGGAGCGGGACCTCCCACCTGTTCCAAGCACTTTTTGAAATCCCTGGGGAGAGGGTCAGGGCGAGATAGGCCTAGGCGTGCCAGATGTTAGCCTGGTCGGCGGTGAGGAGTAGGTAGTGGGTGCCTGAACACAACGAGCGCAGTTCCATGTAGAGCCACCTTCTTCTGAGGGGACCCGTCTCCTGAGGACCCATCTCCTCCTATCCATGGGCTCTGATAGAGGTGAGGACGGCGAAGTTGGAAGCCCTGGGGAGAGGTCGAGGAGGGAGGAGACCAAGGTCTTGCCACACACGCTGGAGGTCAGAGGAGGGGAAGAAGAGAGAGTAGTGGAGGCCGGTACAGTTAGACCTCAACACCATGGAGAACACATCGCTCTTTCGCTTCGAGGAATCAGCTCACTCATATTGATGAACCCAACTAAAGATTTCCTTCGAATTATTTTAAATTAAAAAAATGTTATTAAGTTGTATGTGAGGTGTGCATGTCGGAGCAGAAGCAGTGATGAACATGGATTTGACCTCCTTCACTGCAGAAACCTTTCACCAGACTGATGCAGAGAAGAAGGGCGCTTGATCCAGTGGAATTAGAGCTACTCTCCATTTCTTGTGATGATATTCGATCGCTTCTCATTCTCCAGGAACTGTACTGCATTTACATACCTTTCATGTAGCTTTACCTTTCTCTCATGGCCTTAACACTTTCCCATTATATTAATAAAAACATGGTGCTGGTGTGTGTGTGGTGGTGTGTGTGTGTGGTGTGTGTGTGTGTGGTGTGTGTGTGGTGTGTGTGTGTGAGTGTGGCATATATATATATAATATATATATATATATATATATATATATATATATATATATAAAATATATATATATATATATATATATATATATATATATATTTCGCTGTGAAAGAACAGCGAAATTTCAAGCGCTTTCATGACTTCTCACATTTTTAAAGGGAACTATAAAATCCAAAGAGCTAGGAATTTTCGCTTTTTCTTTCACAGTGGTAAGGTGATGCGTACATTGTTTTGTCTCTCGAGGCGGTACAGGGTTCGTAGGGTCGAGTACTGGCCTACCGCAGTTTTAAATGATTTAAAATCACTTTTTGGGTGATTTCATTGCTCTAAAATATATATAGGAGACGGTTGGAGGCAGTGAGATGTCCTGTCTAAGGGCAATGTGTGGTGTAAATATTATGCAGAAAATTCGGAGTGTGGAAATTAGGAAAAGGGTTTGTGGAGTTAATAAAAGCATTAGTCAGAGGGCAGAAGAGGGGTTGTTGAGGTGGTTTGGTCATTTAGAGAGAATGGATCAAAGTAGAATGACATGGAAAGCATATGAATCTATAGGGGAAGGAAAGAGGGGTAGGGGTCGTCCTCGAAAGGGTTTGGAAAGAGGGGTAAAGGAGGTTTTGGGGGTGAGGGGCTTGGACTTCCAGCAAGCGTGCGTGAGCGTTTTTAGATAGGAGTGAATGGAGACGAATGATACTTGGGACCGACGATCTGTTGGAGTGTGAGCAGGGTAATATTTAGTGAAGGGATTCAGGAAACCGGTTATTTTCATATAGTCGGACTTGAGTCCTGGAAGTGGGAATACAATGCCTGCGCTTTAAAGGAGGGGTTTGGGATATTGGCAGTTTTGGAGGGATATGTTGTGTATCTCTATACATATATGCTTCTAAACTGTTGTATTCTGAGCACCTCTGCAAAAGCAGTGATAATGTGTGAGTGTGGTGAAAGTGTTGAATGATGATGAAAGTATTTTTTTTTTTGGGGGGGATTTTCTTTCTTTTTCTGGGTCCACCCTGCCTCGGTTGAGACGGCCGACTGTTGAAAAAAAAAAAAAAAAAATAAAAATATATATATATATATATATATATATAAAATATATAATATATATGTGTGTGTGGGGTGTGTGGTGTGTGTTTTGTGGTGTGTGTGTGTGGTGTGTGTGTGTGTGGGTGTGTGTGTGTGTATGAGGGTAACCACCTCTGGAACTGTCCTGGAGACCCTCATCCTCAGAGAAAAGAATAAACTTGCTTCAGGGAAAACTCGAGGTTCTCCCTGAGGTTGTTTGAAAATTTTCTCCTACCACCCCCTATATTTAATATAAATTTTATTTAAAGACAAAATACATTGGCAAAATACATTGATAAAAATGCAATATAGAGTAAAACAGCTTAGATAACAACTCAGAGCTACATCTCAAATATTTCGTCCAGCTCCCCGGCGGTGGGCCGCGTGCCCAGAATGCTGCAAGTATTTCCCCTCTGGATCTCAACACTGAGTCTCTGAAAGTGGATGCTGGTCGCCCTGTGGTCCTTGGTTTCTATGATGAGTTTTTCACCCAGCTCTTTGAAGAACTTTAGAGCACACTTGTCCCATACTCCAAGGGCCTCCGACCCTATTGGGATGAAGTTATAGCAAGGGGGAAGGCCTTAATATCTGCGGGTCTTCTGGGTCTCCCTGTGGCTGGCAGCTCCACCCACTTCAACTACGGAGTATTGGAAGTAGGTGTCTGCCAATGTGGCAGCACAGGTGTAGTCCCAGGCAATCTGCTTTCCATCCATCAAGGATAGCATAGTGGCTCCATCAGGACGCTTTTGACTTCCATCAGACCTCTGTACTTGAGGTTCCCGTTGAGCTGGGCAACGAGCTGTAGCGAAGCTTCTCTTTATGATGTCGCTGACCTCCTCATGTCTTGAATACTTCCCTTCTGATGTGTGACACACGAGACCATGGAGTAAATAACCTTAATAATAAACAAACAATTATTTTTTTTTCCTTGGGTTCAGAATGATACAAATTGCAAATATATATATATAATATAATATAAATATATATGATATAAATATATATATATATATATATATATATAAATATATAAATATATATAATATATAATAATATATATATATATATATATATGTATATATATATAATATATAAATAAAATTATAAATATATATATATATATATAAATATAATATATATATATATATATGTATATATAATGAACTCCTGGGGGACGTTTTATGATAAGTTCAAGCAATTAACATCAGTGTAAAAAAGTTAAACTCGTTCTGTAACTCAATTACAACAAAACTTAAACTAGCAATAGTTCAATCACTCTGATTTACCTCTGAGACACCCAGTGATTTACGGGACCTAACGAGTTCTTGGCCATTCTAATTTAGTTTTGTTTCAATACTGTGAAAAGCCTTCTAAATACTGGAAGATAGACATGTTTATCTTTAACATTGGGAAATCTCTGAGAACTTAATTCGTAGCTCAATAATGAGGCACTGTTTTAAACTCATTTCCTGTAATTAAATTTAATTGCATCTAACTACGAGATGAAGAGATTATTAGCCAACAAAACTGCAATATCTGGTATTTCTTTTATCTCTAAAGAAACTCATTATAGTCACCATAACTTAATGATGTAATAAAGGTCTTTTTATCTGCTTCGGGGAGATAATAGACATTAAACAATAATTTCCTCTCATTAAGAAACCAATATACTGCAGGATGGTTAATATTATTTAATAAATAGCTGCATTTATAAAGTTATTATATAAAAATAATAAACCCGACTGGTAAAAAGAAAGATGGTTGAGCTCTTGGTTGTTAGGGTTGTACAAGCAGGTCGTTCAAGGTCAGGGCAACTGTGGAAATAGGGTCATGGAAGGTTAGGTCGACTCTGGAAGTCGAACCTTCAAAGGTTAAATGATATCTGAAGTTCATGTCAATACTGAAGAGCAGGTCAACACACACTGGAAGCCAGGTCCCAAGAGGTCATGTTAAATGTAGAGATAAAATTACAGGAATTAAAGACCAGTGTTCGATGGACTGGCTTACTCTGGTGGCATGTGGAGGTCCTGGTGGCAGGTCAGGGTCCTGGTGGCAGGTCAAGGTCCTGGTGACAGGTCAAGGTTCTGTTGACAGGTCAAGGCCCTAGTGGCAGGTCAAGGTTCTGGTGACAGGCCAAGGTCCTTGTGGCAAGTCAAGGCAATGGTGGCAGGTCAAGTTTCTGGTGCCTGGTCAAGGTCCTGGTGGCAGGTCAGGGTTCTGGTGGCAGGTCAAGGTCCTGGTAGCAGGTCAAGGTCCTGATGGCAGGTCAAGGTCCTGGTGGCAGGTCAAGGTCCTGGTGGCAGGTCAAGGACTAAGTAGCAGGTCAAGGACTAAGTGGTAGGTCAAGGACTAAGTGGCAGGTCAAGGTCCAGGTGGCAGGTCAAGATCATGGTGGCAGGTCAAGGTCTTGGTGGCAAGTCAACGTCCAGGAGGCAGATCAAGGTCCAGGTGGCAGGCCAAGGTCCAGGTGGCAGGTCAAGGTCCTTGTGGCAGGTCAAGGTCCTGGTGGCAGGTCAAGTTTCTGATGGCAGTTCAAGGTCCAGGTGGCAGGTCAAGGCCCAGGTGGCAGGTCAAGGTCCAAGTGGCAGGTAAGGTCCTGGTGGCACGTCAAGGTTCTGGTGGCAGATCAAGGTCCTGGTGGCAGGTCAAGGTCCTGGTGGGAGGTCAAGTTTCTGGTGGCATGGCAAGGTCCTCTTGGCAGGTCAAGGTCCAGGTGGCATGCCAAGGCCCAGGTGGCAGGTAAGGTCCTTGTGGCAGGTCAAGGTTCTGGTGACAAGTCAAGGTCCTGGTGGCAGGTCAAGGTTCTGGTGATAGGTCAAGGTCCTGGTGGCAGATAAGGTTCTGGTGGCAGGTCAAGGTTCTGTTGACAGGTCAAGATTCTGGTGGCAGGTCAAGGTTCTGGTTACAGGTCAAGTTCCTGGTGGCAGGTCAAGGTCCTGGTGGCAGGTCAAGCTTCCGTTGGCAGGTCAAGGTTCAGGTGGCAGGTCAAGGTCCAAGTGGCAGGTCAAGGTCCTGGTGTCAGGTCAAGGTCTTGGTGGCAAGTCAAAGTCCAGGAGGCAGATCAATGTCCAGGCGGCAGGTAAAGGTCCAGGTGGCAGGTCAAGGTCCAGGTGGCAAGTCAAGGTCCAGGTGGCAGGTCAAGGTCCAGGTGGCAAGTCAAGGTCCAGGTGGAAGGTCAAGGTCCAGGTGGCAGTTCAAGGTTATAGTGGCATGTCTAGTCCAGGTGACAGGTCAAGGTCTTGGTGGCAAGGTCCTGGACCTTCTCGCAGGTCCAGAACCTTAGAGCAGGTCAGGGACCCCATATCAGGTCAGGGACCTGGGAGCAGGTCCGGGATCCGGTGTGCTGAGGCAACCATTAAGAGGCGCACAACTAAGCGCCAGTTTTTTACTTCATTAGATTCCAATAAAAAGCTAAATGGAGTGGAGGGGGAGGTGAGCAATGGGGGAGGGAAGCAGTGGGGGAGGAGGAGCAGTGGGGGAGGGAAGCAGTGCCGAGGTAAGGGATGAGGGGGAAAGAGTGGCGGGGATAGGAAAGGGGGAAGGTGCGATGAGATATGAGGTGGGGATGGTGTCGGATTATGAGGAGGGTGGGGTGAGAGGAAAGAACGGAGGGGATAAAGTAGGGGGAGGTGGGGGACGAGGGAGGGGGTGAAGAAAAAAAGGAAAGAGATGGGGAGGAGGAGGAGGAAAAGAGGAGAAAGAAGAGAGAGAAAGAAAGAGGAAGAGAAAGCAGATCTTACAATTCATACTGAAAGCATCTGTTCTGTTGTTGTTAATGTACTGGACAGGAAAATACAAATCACCCGACGCAAGCCTTAATAACATTACGACTACAGTAAGGAGAGGGACTTCGATATTTGAAACTATGGTTAAAATAGTATAGCAAAAGGCTCTCTCACATTCCTCCACCCCCTCCTGTTTCACTGCCCGTTTGAAAACGCTGGTGAGGAGAATCATTGTGTACTAAAGCAAGTTGAACTATCGTTAGGATTTACATTGCTACTAAGGCTACTGGTAATACTACTACTGCCACTACTACTACTATTACTTCTACTACTAGTAGTAGTAATACTACTGCTGCTACTGCTAATACTACTACCACTGTTGCTGCTACTACTACTACTACTACTACTACTACTACTACTACTACTACTACTACTACTACTACTACTACTACTACTGATACTAACACCATCATTACTCTAATACCTTGGATGATCAATAGTCCTCCATTCATCCTGGCTAGATTTCTAATAACAATAGCCGTGTACATTTGCATATATATTACTAGCAGACTTTAAAGTTTTCATTATCATTATGATCAGCGCCGCTATCATTACCATCACCATCACCACCACCACCATCTTAATCATTATCACCGTCATCATTATAACCAACATCGCCGTCGTCACTATCGCCTTCTTCACATTCATCACAATAATAATAATAATAATAATAATAAAATAATAATAATAAAATAATAATAATAATAATAATAATAATAATAATAATATAATA
>NW_026465375.1:0-13556 GCF_026875155.1 Cherax quadricarinatus
TTAAGTGAGCTTTAGGCTTTTAACAAGTCATAGTCTGGTGCTACTTTGTATTATAGTTTTATCTTATTAGCTTATACCTAGTTAATACTCTGGTTCATTCTAGCTTAATACTTTAATCAACACTAAGTCCATTATGTTTATTAGTTTACACACTCTACCTGACAACAGACATTGGCTATACACTTGTCCAAACATCCTCTTATTACAGATACCAGTACTGGAACTCAATACACTATACATGATAAAAAGAATTACCAATTAACCTAAATGATGAATGATCACGTCGACCCAGATCTAAATCTATTTAATCCAACACCCAATCAAAGTTTAATGGAAAGTAACTGTCACTATTACACAGCATCACAAACCAGCACTGTCCTAAATACTTCTAAAAGTATTACAGTTCATAATTACAATATCAGGTCCCTGAGCAAACATTATGATGACCTCCTGGCACTCCTTGACTCCCTAAAGACAACCTTCTCCTGTATTATTCTCACTGAAACCTGGCATAAGCATGACACAATATCTACTCACTACCAGGATACACAGCAATCCACAACCGCAGACCATATCTAGTTGGGGGAGGTATTGCAATCTATTACTCTAACAAACTATCTTGTTATAACACCGCTTGCTTTAATGATGCATATGAGAATATATTTTGCAAATTTTACTGCAAAAAAACCTTAAGACTCCTATTACAATCGGTGCCATTTTCCGGATGCCACATATAAACATTCCTAATTTTAGTGATAAATTAAAGACACTAATAATAAACAACCAATTGAACAAGCACCACCTACTCTTTATCCAGAGATTTCAACATCAACCTTGACCTAACAGATGACCAACCAGTAACAGATTTCATCAACAATATGAGCAGCACACTTCTCATACCATCCAGGCTGACAGAAACAACTGCAACCATAACTGACCATATATGGACCAATATACTAGCCCCACTTAAATCAGGGATAATCACAGACAGCACTACTGACCACTACCCAACCTTCCTCTTACCTTAGACTATATAACAAACATTGTTACATAAAATGAAAAAGATTGCGAATAAACGGCTAGGTTGCCCATGGCTAACTAACAGCATACTAAGGTCTATAGATGAGAAACATCAGTACGAAAAGCAATAATGGCAGGGTGTAATATACGAAGATATTGTTAAACACTATGCATCAGTTCTCACCAAACTGATAAGAAAGGCCAAGCAATTATACTATTCCAGCAGATTAACCGAAATATGAGGAGATATAAAAAGGACCTGGAAAACACTCTCAGATTCTAGACACCCACAAACTTAAAAAAAAAAACAGGGATATTGTTCTAACTAAACCAAATGAATCACAATTACAGCCAATTGATACAGTCAACAAGATAAATGACTTCTTCTCAGCCATAGGATCAAACCGCGCCAGTAAAATTCCAGGTACCAATGCACGAGCAAGTGACTATTTAAATGGAAATTTCCCATTCTCCTATCTTGCAACTACCGAGCCCACCGAAGTCACCTCGATTATCAAGTCACTTAAAAATAAACCAGGGAACCTGTCTCAAGTCCCACCATTATTATACAAGCGAGCGGCTCATGACCTTTCGCCTGCTATTTCATTACTTTTTAACCAAATCCCTAGAAACTAGCACCTCCCGACACTACTGAAGACAGCAAGGGTTACTCCATACACAAAGGTAGTGACCCACAAATGTAAATAACTACAGGCCAATATCAAACTTACCGTTACTATTCAAAATCTTCGAGAAACTCGTGCACCAAAGACTAAATTCGTTTATAACAGAACACAACATGGGAGACTGCAATATCTGTTTTCAACAGCAAAATAACGGCCTATGTAAAAGGTATAATCAAATTCTAGGTTTAAATAGTTACACTCAACTAATCAATACACCAACCCGGATCACACAGTTCTCAGCCACCCTAATTGACCACATACTTTGTAACCGCTCTGAGAACATTAGTCAGTCCGGCGTCATTACCACAAGACTTAGTGAACATTTCATCATTTACTGCAACAGGAAAATCATTAGGGAACGGATAGGCCTACACAGGACAATAAAAATGAGATCACTAAAAACTACAGTAAAGAAACACTGGTAAATAGGCTTCACAATTGTGACTGGACAGTGATAGTAAGTTGCAAGGACGTAAATGATGCCTGGGAAAAATTCAAAACCATGTTCCATCCTTGATAATATTGTACCAGTTAAAGAGGTTAGGATTAAACGGATAACCGAACCCTGGATGACTAAATAACAAAAAGGCACAATACCGTGACTGGAACGATACACAAATAACCCGCACATAAAAGACAGAAGTTTACGACGACGTTTCGGTCCGACTTGGACCATTGACAAAGTCACACTAACAGAGGAGGAGCAGAACGGCTATATATAGTGTGACTTTGTCAATGGTCCAAGTCGGACCGAAACGTCGTCGTAAGCTTCTGTCTTTTATGTGCGGGTTATTTGTGTACCTGGATGACTACTGAGATATTAGATAATATGAAATTCAGAGACCAGTTGCTAAAAAGCTTTAAGGCAAACAGGATATTGCAGCGCTAAATGAATTTCAGAGTGAGGAACAGAGTGCAGAGGTTTATAAAAGGAGCAAAGGCAAAGCACTATTGCTCAAAAATCGGAGAGTACATGAATAGCCCTAGAAAGCTCTGGCAACAACTAAAACAGTTGGGGTATAGCCATTAACCCGTAGATAGATCTAACATAGTACTAAATATCGATAACGAGGTATGCCACGAAACAACTAAAGTGTCAAATTATTTTTTAGTTCATACTACACAACCGTCGCATCAACACTAGTAAGTAAACTACCAGCTGCATCAAATACCTTTAACACAGAATCTGATAAGTTTAAAGCATACTATACTAATAAAAGGGTAACCCCTAACAGCTGTCAGCTAGTAAGTTTATCTCATGACATGACTTCGTGCAAAAAGAACTAAGCAAGTTAAACCCAGCTAAGAGCACCGGCCCAGATAACATCCCGTCTAAGTTCCTGGAAGATGGTGCCTCTGAACTGCCAGTCCCTATTGCTCACTTAATAAATTTGTCCATCACCACTAATACCGTACCAGAGGGGTTCAAGGAGGCCAGAGTTACTCCTATCTTTAGGAAAAATAATAGGTCTGTTAGTAACTATAGCCCGGTTAGAATACTCAGTGTAATATCCAAAATTCTAGAGAGGGCGGTGTACTGTCAAGTAGTTAAGTTCCTTAATGACAACAACATTCTCCATAGATACCAATCAGGCTTTAGGAGCTCTTACTCAACCGACACCTACCTAATTAATCTGACGGATTATATGAGAATTGAAATATCGATAGGGAACCTCATAGGAATGGTAACCTTAGGCTTGCAAAAGGCCTTGGATACTATCAACCACAATACATTATGTAAGAAACTTCAAGCTATCGGCATAGGTTCCATAGGCTGGTTTAAGTCCTACTTTAGCAACAGGAAACAAACTGTCAAAATCAACAAAACAGAATCAGGAGCCCCTGCCGATAGCATGTGGAGTTCCCCAAGGTAGTATTCTGGGTCCCTTATTATCCCTATGTTATGTAAACGACATGCCCATCAGTGTCAAGTGCACTGGAACTGTAGTCCTGCAGCAAATGGTTAGTCGACAACGAACTATCGTTACACCTCGGGCAAACGGAAGCCATACTCTTTGGGCACGAAACATAAATTAAAAAGGGTAAAAAATTTTAGTATTCAGTTTCCTCAGTAAAATATCTGGGAATCCCCTGTGACCCATGCATGTCTGGAGAATTGATAGGAACAGTGTAGTAAAGAAAGCAAATGCCAGGCTGAGGTTTCTTTACAGACAAGCACAGTGTCTACCTACTGAGGCTCGCATGACCCTATGTCTAGCCCTTAAACAATGTCATATGGACTACGCTTGCTCTTCATGGTTCTCAACCTTGACAAAAAAACTGGTAGACTAGAAATCACCCAGAGCAAAAATGGTAAGATTCATCCAGGACCTGGGTCCAAGAGAACATGTAGGCCAGGATGAATTACAACAGTTGGATATGCTGAATGTTGAAGACAGAGTAAAAACACTGAAGTTAAATCAAGCTTATAAAATTGATCACAGTGTTCAGAATATCTTGATACGAATTTTATCAAGGCTGGAACCAAATCAATAATAGTAATAGAGGGAGAGAGCACAACTTTGTAGTATCCACAGTCACTGGGCAGGCTTCAACCACCTTTTATTGTACAGCAATAGAGGAATGGAACAGACTGCCCGCACATGTCAAAGCCAGTCATAGCATGAGCCAGTTACCTAATGGTACCTAATGAATGTAATGACAAAAAGGGAGGAGAATGATTTTTTTATTTTTTTAGCTAACACATATGCAAATATAAGTAACTTATTTTACCTTATTCGTAGAATATCTCCTTTATAGTATAATAAGATATTGTCTCATTTGTAGTATAATAATAAGGTATTAAAAGCACCCGAATGGATATAAGTCACTTTGTCAGACTTTTTTTGGGTTATCCTAGGTTCTGTACACATTTGCTGCTATGTATGATAATCTATGTGTATACCTGAATAAACTTACTTACATGTTGCAGCAGTTATTTGGTTAATGTGCACCGCAAGAGATGTGCCCTGTGTTATACTCACCCTAAGATCCTTTTCCATGAGTGAGGTTTGTAGTTTCTAGACTGTACTCCGTCTGCGGTCTTCGCTTCTCTTCCCGATCTTCATGACTTTGCACTTGGTGGAGTTGAATTCCAGGAGTAATTTTCTGGACCAGTCCTGCAGCCTGTCCAGATCCCTTTGCAGTTCTGCCTGGTCCTCATCCGACTGGATTCTTCTCATTAATTCCATATCTTCCGCAAAAAAGGACACTTCTGAGTCTATTCCTTCCGTCATGTCGTTCACCTATACCAGAAACAACACCGGTCCTAGGACTGACCCCTGAGAACCCCCACCTGTCACAGGTGCCCCACCTGTCAGGTGCCATGACTCACTGATATCTTCTCGACAGGTATTCCTGATCCAGTGCAGTGCCTTCCCTGTTATCCCTGCCTGGCCCTCTAGCTTTTGCACTAATCTCTTGTGTGGAACTGTGACAAAAGCCTCCTTACAGTCCAAGAAACCTTAATCAACTCACCCCTCTCTCATGTCTTACTGCTGTCACCCTGTCATAGAACTCCAGTAGGTTTGTGACACAGGATTTCCCGTCCCTGAAATCGTGCTGGATGCCGTTGACAAGGAATGAGCTTAACAACGACAACTAGCACGGTGTTTCAGGGAGGGGAAATCCTTTGTCACAAACCTGCTGGAGTTCTATGACAGGGTGACAGCAGTAAGACAAGAGAGAGAGGGATGGGTAAAATGTTTTCCCTCCACCACCCCTCAGTCTTAGCAAGCGTCCCTTAGAACGAATTTGCAAAGATTACTTACTCATTTCTGCAACTTTGCAAGCTCCTGATGATGTGTTGATTGTGGTTATATAATATATACAAATATATATTATATACATATATATATATATATATATATATATATATATATATATATATATATATATATATAATATATATATATATATATATATATATATATATATATATATGTCGTGCCGAATAGGCAGAATTTGCGATCTTGGCTTAAATAGCAACGCTCTTCTTGCCATATAGAACAAGTGAAAATTTGTGTATGCAATAATTTCGCCAATATCATTCTGAACCTAACGAAAAATATATATTTCATTGTGTTTGTTTATTATTAAATTATTGTAAACTTATCTAAAATATATTTAGTTGGGTTAGGCTAAAATAAATTGTTCTTGTTATGATAAGGTTAGGTAAGTTTTCTAAGATTCTTTTGGTGCAAAATTATAAATTTTTACATTAACAATAATGAAAAAAATATATCTTTAAACGTATAAGAGAAAATTTTAGAAAGGACTTAATTTTAAATGAGTTCTTGCTAATTGACCAGTTTTACATATTCGGCACGACACACACACACACACACACACACACACACACACACACACACACACACATATATATATATATATATATATATATATAGGAAGGAGGAAGGAAGGGGAGGGCAGCTGCCAGCTTCAGGGAGTCCCAAAAGTCTCGAAAATATGGAGAACTTGCCCATCATTATATGTTGTTCCATAGGCTCAGAGACCCTTGGCTCATGGGAAAGAAGTGCATCTAAATTCCTTAAGGAGCTGGAAAAAGACTCATCAGGGTAACTAGGATCCCAGGGCAAGCTAGTTTTCTGTTCCAGCGGCTCAGTGCGGCTGTTCAAAGGGGTAATGCCTGCTGTATTTTGGGCACACGCCCCAGCTCTGAGGAGCTGGATGAGATTTTCGCCTATAAGTCGGTGATACACACGTAACAACATGTACCTTATATGCCACCTTTATATCACATGTATCTCTTAAATCTTCTGTACCATATTATGTAATAAAAATTCCTATTGGTAAAAAAATATTATACTAAAAGAAGGGTGTAGGGGAAGTGAATAATTCAAACGGCTTCAGGAAGAAATCCAAATATTTCCTTGAAGCCTTTTTATGCACTTCTCCGAGGCTAAGGGTCCCACAATTTACACCAGGGTGACCCCATCAATATATATATATAATATATATAATATATATATTATAATATATATATATATATATATATATATATATATATATATATATTATATATATATATATATTATATATATATATATATTTATATATATATATATATATATATATATTATATATATATATATATATATATATATACATACATTTACGTATAGATATACTTACATCATCAGGTCGAGCACTGGCCCATGTGTGGTCCATCAAGTAATATGGCTCCAAAAACATTATTTCCTGTTATCTTAATTCCTATCTTTCATCCAAGGAAGATTTTTTTCAAATATTTACCATTTTCTCCTCTATTTTGAAATTTCCAATTTATTCTCTCATACGAACCCTACTGTTTTTTTTTTAAATGCAGATAAATTCAATCTGCCTATCCATTATGTTCATTGGCAATTTAATAACACTCATAATAACTTAATAAACTGATTCTGCTTATTTTATAGCATTTTTTCTCTGCCTCAGTATTTTATCTACTCTTCTCAAAGTTTCTGCAGTGTTATATCAGCTACACTTGTTAGAAAGACAAACCTAAAGTCTGGACTAGCGGTGTTCAATCTTTAAGAGTAAGAGGATCCATTATTTTAATTCCAAAATTCCATGACTCCTATATACTAGTAATTATAATTTTTAAGTTCCTTTATTGAATAAATACGAAGAGTAATACTTGCAGTGAAGCTTAGCAGACCTCTTGGAATAAACGCAGTTACCTACTCCAGGGGTCAGCGCCCCACAGGTGGGAACTACGGGTCTAGAGGGTCCTCCCTATCTTCCACTTTTTTGTAAATATTGAAATAAAACTTCAATTATCTTTCAATTTACCTTCATTTAATGAAGTTTCAAATATAATCCAGAGCTGTTAACTTAATTTTTAGCCCATTTCATCACAACACTTGGTGATGCCTCTTCCGAGGGACACTTTTTTTTCCTCATTGTCTATTAATAATTTCTAACCTCATTTGTGATTAATTCAACGATCACAGTTCAATTTGTCTGCTTGTCGATGGCAGTCTGTCGGAGGTTAACATCTCACACGTTCTCATGAATTCGATATTATTAACCTTAATTTTTTTTTTCCTATCTCTACTTCTGCCATTTCTTCTACATTTTTTTTTTTCTGAGTCTTACGCTTATTTCTATTGTTGTCAATGTATGGTGACCCCACAAGCTGTGCAAAAGGACATGTGCGTGCAGCCCGTTAGTTTTTAGTGTCCATGGAATAAGGGTTTTGTTTTAACTTTGCTTCAAGATCTGGTTTATTTTCCAAAGTCTTGAATAAGTTTAAAAAACTATAATTCCATTGTTACGATAACAAAAGAAATTTATAAGATTTTTTTTATTTAAAACATAGAACAAATACAAGGATGTATAAGAGTATAATAAAATTAAAAAATATACTGGATATTAACAATAACATCTATTACACAATTCCAGTACAGAAATAAACACTATAGATAATGGCCTTATTACAACCAGATACACAACCCACAACATATCCTACAAACCCCTCCATTTAAAATAATTAGTTTTGCCAGTGCAGACACACAGCTGACACTTCTCCGCCCCCCCCCTTAAATTATTTTACATTCACCGCTCTAAGAAACATACCATTAATTATCCTAAAAATTTAGGATCATACCCTGACCTCATCAAAAACTTAATGATATTTTTTTTATTATTATTATCACACTGGCCGATTCCCACCAAGGCAGGGGGGCCCCGAAAAAGAAAAACTTTCACCATCATTCACTCCATCACTGTCTTGTCAGAAGGGTGCTTTACACTACAGTTTTTAAACTGCAACATTAACACCCCTCCTTCAGAGTGCAGGCACTGTACTTCCCATCTCCAGGACTCAAGTCCGGCCTGCCGGTTTCCCTGAACCCCTTCATAATTGTTACTTTGCTCACACTCCAACAGCACGTCAAGTATTAAAAACCTTTTGTCTCCATTCACTCCTATCAAACACGCTCACGCATGCCTGCTGGAAGTCCAAGCCCTCGCACACAAAACCTCCTTTACCCCCTCCCTCCAACCTTTCCTAGGCCGACCCCTACCCCGCCTTCCTTCCACTACAGACTGATACACTCTTGAAGTCACTCTGTTTCACTCCATTCTCTCTACATGTCCGAACCACCTCAACAACCCTTCCTCAGCCCTCTGGACAACAGTTTTGGTAATCCCGCACCTCCCCCCTAACTTCCAAACTACGAATTTCTCTGCATTATATTCACACCACACATTGCCCTCAGACATGACATCTCCACTGCCTCCAGCCTTCTCCTCGTTGCAACATTCATCACCCATGCTTCCCACCCCCTATAAGAGCGTTGGTAAAACTATACTCTCATACATTCCCCTCTTTGCCCCCAAGGACAAAGTTCTCTATTTACCAAAAGTTGGTGGTGCATGAACAACAAAACACAAAAACATAAAATTATAGACTAAAACAGATATGAACATTACATTCCTATACACCCATACACCTTTATAGTAGAAGAGTATACACCGACAATATATAATATCAATATTAATGTAACAGCCATGAAAATCAAGCTTTTATAACAACATTGCATAACGTGAAGTTCACGCTTAAAATGCAAGAAAATACACCACATGCTACATTATCGGTAAAATACTAGGATATGTAAATATTTTTAAAAGAATCTAAGACTAGGACATGAATAAGATTATCCAAATGGTTCATCTTGATTTAGTAAGATAACCCCATATCAAACTCCTTATAACATCTAACACGCCACATACAAAACATATCAAAACTTAACACACATTCCACTAGACTATACTTTCGCTGTGCCTTCTGGCACGTGCCTAACTAGTAATACATGCAATAAATATACAATGAATATTAATTTAGGTTACTAATCGATATTCACTCATGATTACATAATAGGTAATTACTTCAAAAGTGATGCAGGAACACGTTACAAAAATTGCAAAAAAAAAACTCAATGTTTCGAGGAACATAGTGAAAGGAATACCCTCTCAAGAAAAGTTAAAATTCACTTGCAAGACCAGTACAAGCGGGACATAATTCGCTACCAAAGAAAATATTCATGTTATATATTTTATATTTTTATATATTTATAAATGTTATATATTTAAACTATCATTTATACCTTCCCCAACAAGGGAACTAAACAAAACAGATTTTTCACACCATCACATCCAGTTCCACACGTGTACCTCCAGTCACACTCATCCACCCATCACTTCACACCCAAGGAGGTCAGCCCGTTGAGTACCCCCGACTCCCCCCCTTTTACCAGCATACTCACCCAGGCAGTTAAAAAACCCGTTATAGCGCCAATAAATTCCCATTGTTAGTCCTCTATAACCTTCAAAAAAAAAACTCATCCCACCTTTTTTCATATATGTCTCTATTGCGACACAAAGTTCGATAAAATGTCGCCGCCAAAATCCTTCTCAGCATTTCCCCACCCTCCTTTCCCTTCATACCCCACAATACATATATGTAGTCCACGATAATATATGCTAAACCCCTTGCCACACCCTCATCCACCCCACTTATATCAAGACTCAACGCTCGCAATACCGACACACCATGACCCCCCACCCTAGCCACTACCTTACTCATCCATACCCTGATGCACTCCAAACCTTCACAAAATAGACAACATGATACTCAGTCTCTTCCCCACTGCATCTGCTACACCCCTACCCTCGATGACCCTCCTATCTGGGAGCATCGCTCCCGTTGGCAAAATACCATGTAGGAAACGATACATAACCTCACGGGCCCTAGGTCGTATCCTTAATTTACTAAATCTTTGCCATATTACATCCCATGCATACATGGGGTAAATACCTTCAACCGGCGCCATTACATGTCCCTCTAACAATTTACACAAAGTTCCCACTTTTACTTTTCCCGGTTCTCTGGCTAACACTAAAGCACGTAACACTTTTTCACATTCCTTCATTTCCGCTCCCCATACCATTTCAGTAGGTGATCATGTACCTTATCTAGCTCCCCCCCCCCTCCATCCACCTGCACGCATCACTTCCTTCTTAATGAACACACATTTCATGCTCTTTCTCAAGTCCAACAAACCCAACACTCCCTACATACCCGGGAATGTCACTACCTCCCTTCGCAAGCAGTTGCACCCTGAACCCCTGAACACGCACTCATGATCGCCGTGCCGTTCCTGTTAACGGCCACACTGCCGAAACAAACCAGACTTTACTGTATAGTAATACATTGATGACAATTGCTCGTTGCCTAAGGGTTAAATGGTGAGGTTGCAGCATTCCCAAACGTCGCTGCACCTGTTCCACCATCCTATTTGAATTGTTGACCCTTGCAGCACTCAGGTCAGCCTCATATATGACACCACAGATTTCAGACTCCCACTCTGATGCTGCACGACATCACATGCCCATTCTAATCTCCCTGCCCACTCTCCCAGCTCCATTATCATTGACTTTCCAGATTTAAACCCTTTATCCCAGTAGCTCTCCCAAACATGTGTTCATCTTCCCCCAAAACTCCTAACCGTGTCTCCTCACACACCAGAATAGTTGTATCGTCAACGTAGCCCACCAAGCCAGGCCAAGGCTTCTGCACACCATCTACCCCCCCCCCCCATTCCTTAGACGATCCTCCACCATCCTATAAAAAGGATCCTGAACACATGCAAACAATAGTTGTGATATTGGACAACCTGCCGAAGACCCCGCTCCATGTCAATGTGGTCCTCCCTTAAGTCAATGTGACCTGACCTGACTAGGTTGGGTGCATTGGCTTAAGCCGGTAGGAGACTTGGACCTGCCTCGCATGGGCCAGTAGGCCTTCTGCAGTGTTCCATCGTTCTTATGTTCTTATGTTCTTATGTTGACTCCCTCCCCACACACACCCATTGATTTGCACCCTTACCTTCGCTCCTGAGTACAACGTATCCACCCACCCCACTATTTCTTCGCCAAACCCCTGTCTGAGGAGAATATCTCGCTAAGCCCCTCTTTCCACCCTGTCATAAGCCCCTTGCTAATCCAATGCCAACAACGCCCCTCTTCCCCCTTCCATGTCCTCCAGGAACCCCTTTATGATCCCGTGGCCTTCGGCCATTGACCTACCCGGCAACCCAAACTGAGACTCAAACACCACCTCTCCACAACACATTTAAGCCTATTCCCAAGAATTTTCACGAACAGCTTATAATTCAGCACAAAGCAACGAAATGGCTCAGTAATCCCGAAGGGTACTCTGCTTTTTACCCTTCGGGACAACACCACCACCGCCGTTGCCTGCGATTCTCCCATCTTACCTCCGTCTTTCATTAACCTTACTAGGAAACCCTTAGCAGATCCCAGGGTTGTACATAAAATTCGCTTGGTAAACCATCTATCCCAGGCACCTTTCCCTTCCTCATGTCCATAAGGGCTCTCCATATTTCCTCCTCCTCAATGACCCCACCCAGTGCCTCCCGATCACTCCTCCCCAGTTTGCACGGCATAACTCACATACCTGCCCAAGAACCTCGCCATCCACCCCACTACTTTTCCCGTACTCCTCAAACCATCTATCTGCATATGCACTCATCCCCTGACTCTCTCTAAATCCCCCCACCAAGAAATGACTTGCAATCCGTTATTGTAGTCGTTTGTTGTCGTACCTTCAATCCTCGCAGCACGCAAGCCGATGGCTTGTCGCCCCAGAGTACTTCGTCCAACCTCGCTTGTACCGTACCACTGTAAAACCTCTTCTTGCAAATCTCTTATCCTGTCCTTCAACATTTGTATTTCCTCCATGGGGTAAACCACCGCCACCGCCCCCTCCTCCCCCGCATAACAATCTTGTAATCTAGATTCTAAATAATTTGACAATGCATACCACAACTGATTAATGCATTTGCCCTCCCTCACATAAAATTGACGTATTCTTACCTTAGCCACACTATCCCACCATCCCAACACATCCTCCTCAGTCCTTCCCTCCACAGAGCTGTTCCCAAAATTCTGCAAAACTTTCCACTCCCTCCCCATCCCCCAAAACCATCGTATTCAGTTTCCAATAGCTTCCTGCCTACAAGCCAAAGCTTCCCACCCCACCTCCACTATTACCACCCTATGATTGGAAGACACCATCTCAATAGTTTTAAAAGACTCTACCAAAAAACCTCTGAGATAAATATATCCTGTCCAAACGAGCCGCGCATCCCCACCTAATAAAAGTATGTTCCACCTCCCACAGACCTCCCACAAAAGCATCACATACCTGAAGATCTCTAAATAGGCCCCCTAAGACTGAAGAAAAATATCCCGCTCCTCTGGGTTCCACGTCTGCAATCTTACTACACAATTCCAATCCCCCCCCACAATCGCCACAGTAACGTGCGTAGGAAGTAGAAGTTCCCCCGTACAAAATCTGTCTTTACTTTCACTTCACTTTCTGCTGGGGCATACACACATACAAACACCACTCTCTCTCCCATCCACCATCCTTCCACACATAATACTCTCTCCCCCCTCCCCCCTCTTTCCTGTGCAGTACAAACGGGCTCGTCTCCCTGATCAACACACCCACTCCTTCTTTTACACGCTCAGATGGCAACACATAAGCCTGGTGTTGCAACCCCTGAATGGTTGCAATGATTATTATATATATATATATATAATTATTATCTTTTCATATAATTTTATATTGCTTATATTTGTGATAATAGCTAAATAATGAATATATTACTTTATAAATTATTTGACGAGTTTTTGTTGTTAGGTAGGATGGTACATATTGTGCCAGTTTTAAGTCTTGATTGTCTAACTACTGAAAAAAATCGCTCTTTGCTCTTAAAATTCGCCGGCTTTTGCTGGCAG
>NW_026465376.1:0-14313 GCF_026875155.1 Cherax quadricarinatus
ACTTTTGTTATGAAAAGGGCTGGGGTCAAATGGCCTTCACATTTTCAGGGATAATGATGGGAGTGATCCATTAGCCATTAACAGATCATTCAAAACACGAGAGCAGAGTTGAATATCACCACCAGCTGTGTCTTTGGCCACCAAGTACATTAGTTGTGCTCTCGTTATATCCCCGTCTGTGGATACCTGAGACACATGAGATGCGGACTGAACCTTGTTGTTGTGTCTGTTGTAAGTGAGGGTTAGATTGGGGGCGCTCCAAGAGGGGCAGAATTCCAAACATTGGAACCATTGGTAGAGACCTGAGGAGTCCCACTTGATCCAGGCAGAGCTGGGAAGGAAGTTTGGGACATGGTTGGCGGTGCCTGGGGAGTGGTCTTCTTAGAAGTGGATAGTTTCTTGGCGTCAAGAATTTTCTGCATTTCCTTTTTTCTTTCAGGACAAATAGCAGAAACAGCATGATGTTTTCCATTACAGAGGACACATTTAGGTGTATTTTTATTGGTACAATCACGATAGGAATGTTGGCCAGAGCAAATGCTACAAATTTGCCCTTGTATACTGCATTTGTTGTTGTTATGTCCAAAGGCATAACACTTGAAACATTGTGTCACACTGACAAAGCGTTCCATGGAAATTTGGTCAGATGTACATCTGGTATTGAAACATTTGAAGCCATTTTGACACACAAGTTTGGCCTCTTCAGGTGTCTCGAGTATTAATTTTAAAGTTACCTTATTGTTGTTGGGATTCGAGAATTTATGTGCTTCAACAGCCCTAAGGTCAGAATTCTCGGTATTAATGTTATCAACAATTTCATTAACATTGCTGTGTTTCATAAAACTGTTGATTCTGGCCACAAACACAGTCCTCTGAGCTTGATAGCTGTCAGGTGCAACTGGGATAACACCAGAAGTCTTCAGTTTATCTAAGACATCATGCTTTAGGAGTTGGAGTAACTCTTCTTCCGAAGAAAGGAGAAGTACTACTCCAGTGTGGGTTTGAAAAACATCCACTGGAGCAACAGTTGAGTTAGAGCAAATACAATTGAGAATGTCTTTCATGGACATTTGATTTCCATCAATGCGTAATCTTACACGAATCCTCGCCATGATGCCTAGGAAGGAGCATGTGGCAGAGGAGTTGCTTAACAAAAAGGTATCTTTCCTTAATGTTAGCCTAACATCCTATTTCAGCTGACTTATGAAGGTCAGCCCCTAGATTAGCCTACCCTCGAGTAGTGAGGGGAAAGGGCCCAAGGCAAAGAATCGGCTGGATTTTAAAAACCACACGGGCTACCAGATGGTCAAAATGCCTTGTGTTTAACTCGCCAAAGCGAAGTTGCCGAAAAATAAGAAGATAGGACAGTCAGAAGGATAGCAATGTATGTAGTGTGTTAAGTGTGTGGGCCAGTGTTGATGTATGGGTGGGGGGGAGGATGGGGGGATGGGGATGAGAGGGGTGAACAAGCAAGCAAGTCACCGCCTTACCCTCTTGATGGGATGGGGCTCGAAGTGACTGCAAGCAAGTCTCCTCTCAGCTCTGGTGAAGAAACTACTCAGGATAACCCAAGTAAATTCTCGAGCAACAGTGTTCAGAGTTGCTCAGCTGAAGAGCGGAACGACGACGTCTTCTCTCCACGGTGGCTGGGCTGCTACTCCTCTGTTATCTGTATATCGGTCTACATTGGTGGTGGTGATTTAACCTGCCAAAGATACTTATAACCCAGCCGGAGCGGGCGGTAGTGGATACACCATAGACATGTGGCCCTCCTGCATGATAGAATGATAGATGGATTGACTGGTGTCAATCTCCTTGAGTCTTAAGTCGAAAAAGTTCAACTGAAGTTTTTTCGTATTATTGTTCTCAAACTGCTAACTGACAACTCAAAATTGTAATCTACTCCCTCTTTGAGAGAGTATAACTTAGCCAATTCATCAGTTTTATCATGCATTTGAAGACCAATGTGAGATGGAATCCACAGCATGTGCACTCTGACTCCACAGTCCACAATCTTACCATAACTGTGTCTGGCTTCTGACACAAGCATGCCACAATTTATACTTAATGAGTTGAGAGCATTTATGGATTGACAGAGAATCAGTTACAGTTAAAGTGTCAACCTTAGAATCATGGACATATTTGAGTGCAAGAAGTATGGCAAACAGTTCTGTTTGAAGGGTAGAGGCCCAGTTGATGATGCATGCTCCAATTTCTTGACGAGAGTCATCACTCGGTATGACATCAGCAGCACTACCAGCTGCACCAGGGGATTGGTGAACGGAACCATCAACGTAAATAATTTGTGACTAAATTATCACTACAGCATCATGTTTGGCTCCAAGGCAAAGCTTTGTCATTTAAGAAGTATTTTGGGGGGAAATGGAGGAATGGTAGTTTGGAATGGGGTAATATCCAATGGAGCGGGGAAGTGCTGTTGTTGCCTCACTTGACGTAGATCATGTAGCTGGTTCATGCGGAAGTCGGTTCCAGTTTTTTGATCTATCTGGAGGGGTGTTCACCAGCTTGGAGTTTGAATAATCTAGCCTAAGCATATTGACCCCAATGAGGATATTTCTTTCAGTAACACGATCTCTGATGCTTGGAATATCAACTTCTTTCTGCATATTTAAAATTTTGGCAGTACGAGGATATCCTAGGATGATCCTCATTGCTTCGTTCTACAGTTTTTCCAGCCCTCCAAGCTTCCAGTCAGACACAAGAGCAAGTAGTGACTCAGCATAATCAACCAATGATCTAATATAAACAAGACATTTTCACAATTTTAACATTAGCACCATACCTGGGGTGAAACCCTGCCATAACTCTAAGTGCTCTCAGCCTTTCTTTGTACTGGCGACAAAGTCTCGTTACAATAGGTCCAAGTACTGGGACCTCAAAGCCTAGATACCGGTATCTGCTTACATATTCTAGAAGAGACCCAACATGCAGCTGGATCTGGGGAACTGTGCCTCTGTCGAGGAGGACGCCTATTGAGTATCTTTGTTTTATCAGTAGAGATTATTAACCCCAGGTCCTAACACGAGGCTAGTACATGGTTAAAGATGTTTTGGGTGTTAGAGAATCCGGTGGTGTAAATCATTATATCCTCAGAAAAAACTAAGATAAAATGAGGGGGTTGGTTGGGCGCATTAAGTAAAGCATTAATTAGAATTTTAAATTTTGGTGAAATGTGCACACCTCCCGCGGGGTTTCTCTTCAAAATCTTTATT
The DNA here is from genome assembly GCF_026875155.1 of Cherax quadricarinatus. Lineage (NCBI taxonomy): Eukaryota > Metazoa > Arthropoda > Malacostraca > Decapoda > Parastacidae > Cherax > Cherax quadricarinatus. The sequence goes on from NW_026465376.1 coordinate 3,234, forward strand.
ACATTTTTTTTTTTTCCCCTTTGAAAACCAGACGATTTTCTGTTGGACAGGCGACTTTAATTCAGCAGAAAAAACCACCCTCCAACACCCATTCTGGCAAGTTACTTGATTACATGCGGCGGTACACAAAACCAATTTAAGGTCAAGGAAGGTTTTGGGTATGAGCGTCGTGTGCGGATAGAAAGTGGTTTATGCAAGAGCACGCTCCTTCCATGCTTTAAAAAAACCATGAAAACGGGGAGAAAAAATTCTTTTTTTGTGCATGAGATGATTCAAAATCATCCTTTGAATTTTTTTACACAAGCAGCTAGTAAGAGTGGGGAAATGGTTTTGTTGTTTTTCCTGGATTTTCCCCCGGAGAGAGTTTCGGGGGTCAACGCCCCCGGCCAGGTCTGTGCCCAGGCCCCTCCGGTGGATCAGAGCCTGATAAAACCAGGTTGTTACTGCTGGCGTGCACAAACCAACATACGCCCCACACCCCGGGCGGTCAGGAACCGATTTTAGGTGTTTGTCCAGTACCGCTTGAAGACTCCGGGGGTCTTTTGGAAACCCCCTTATGTATGCTGGGACAGTTGAACATTGGGGCCCCGACACTTTTTTTGGTCTCTTAAGTGTGTGACACCCCTGTTTTCTTTGGGGGGATGTTGCTTCTCTCCAATATTTTTGCTTTCGTAGGGGTTTTTTTGTGAAGTTCGGTACTAGTCCTCTGGGGTTTTTCCCAGGTTTATAATCATGATCTCTCCCGTCTGCTTTCCCAGGAATTCGATTCGGAACCTAAAGTGCCCAGTAATTGGGGTGTTTTATCCCTTTAGCGTCCCGTGAATTTTCTAGTACATTTTCTAGGTCAAAAATTTCACCTCCCCTTGAAGATCTGTTTAGTGGCAGAATTTTTCCACCTAGATAAAAATACCTAAAAGAGTGTCATCAGGGTTTTGGCATCCCTGTTTTGGGTTTCATTATCCTCCGTCATTTTTCTAGCAATGTGATTGATACAATGTTTGGTCCTTAAAGGTTGAGATCCTCCGAAATGATCACTCCCAGGTCTTTGCATGGTGTTTGGGGGGAAAATTTTAATAAAGGAGTAGCGGGGGAGTGATAGTAAAAATATTTTCATCCCGGCTATTTTTAAAGGGGGGGTAAGTCAGCTCCCGCTATTCCCCCCCCCCCTTTTTTTCCCCCCCCCCCCGAAAGTTATTTTGATTGGGGTTGCTTGTTAAGGAAGGGTCAGTCTAGCTCCTCCCCTATCCCTTCCCCTCCCCCTTCCCCCCCCCCAAAGGTGACGTGTGGGGCCCGGTCAAACAGTAAAACACCAACTCACGCTCCCCAAAACTATGTAAGTACATGCCGTCAAATTTTTTTTGGACTTTTGGGTTTAAAGCTTCACTTTTGACCAATAATTTTTCTTGTTTTTCAGGGCTTTACGTTAAATGTTTTATAATCACCACATCTTTTAGGTTTTGTACTTTTAGGAGAGTGATTTTTTAAGCAGTGGGGAATCGTCTCTCTTTTACAGCTTGGAATGACAGAGAGGTCACCCCGCCAATCAAAGAGAAAAATAGAAGACGGACTAACTCCCGAGACATCCCTGTTTACCCATTTACCCGTTTGTAACCCAAAACAAGACCTAACCCCTCACTAGCGTGGTAAAAAACCCCGTGTTCCCGCATTGAAATAATTTTTACGGCTACACTCTGTGAAGAACGAGCCGGGGGAGGGCACCAACCTGTCCCCCTCCAAAACAGCAACGGCTATGATTTTCAACAAAACAGTGTCACCAACACCTGACACCCCATTACCCCTTTTACCATTTTAGCATTGAGTTTTAAAAAGTAATTTTTTTTATTTATTTTTTTATTTTTTTTTCAATTAGGATACCCCTTTAGTTTTTTTTTATTGTTTTACATTTTTTGTTTCTGAATAATAAAAAGTTTATCATTGTTGTTATTATTTCTTTTTCTTTCATTTAATTTTTCCCGGGAGGAGCTAGCCTTGGTAATATGACTGAAGTTGTTACAGGGGTGAGTAAGCTTCACAATAGCGACCTTGCCAGATCAACTTACTGAATCAATTTTCAATTTCCTCTCAAACTACCTTGGAACTTCAATGCCCCATACCACAGACAGTTACCACCAGCCATGAGTTCATTCCTATGGTTTGGCTACGGTCAGGTATTTAAAAGATTGGTGATTGTTTGTCTCAATTTATTGTAAGTCGATTCCCGGGGCGGATTTAATTTTTAATTCTGCCCCCTTTTTTTCGAGCTTGAAACACTGGGGTTTAACTCTGGGCCCCGAGATTTTCCATGACAATTTTTTTATTGAGCTTTATTTTTCAGGGAACTGTTGTGGGACATTTGATTTGTTGGTGAGAAGATTGGATTCAATGACCCCATTCTACTTACGTTTGCTCGGGCCGGCATAAAACCCTTTTTTTAATTTACATATTTTTTAATTGAAGTAGGGACAAGCCCCGGTTTATTTACAGTTTGAGGGGAGCAGGTTTTAAAACCCTTTTTTTCTTTAATACCGTTTCTTTTTCCTTGTGTTTGTTTTTTCTTGCAAAATGGGGGAAATACATTTTGGATGAATGCGGAAAGTTGGAATAACATGGAAAAATTTGAATCTTTCATTAGTCTAAATCCGGGAAAAGACTTGAAAGAGAGAAAATTGAGAGGAAGGAGACAAAAAGGGGAAAGGGAAAAAGAGAATAAGGAAAAGGAAAGAATAGAGAAGAGAATCAAGAAAAAACAGAGAAAGAGGGGATAAAAAGGAGAGATCAAATTTAAAGAGAAAACCAAGATAGAGTTTGAAAGGAGAGAGAAAAACAAAAAAGGGGGTTTATGACTTGATCGGGAAGATTGAGTACGTGGGGAACAATAAAGTAGTGAGGAAAAATTAAAAATTAGGAAACTTAAAAAAAGAGCAAGGGTGAGAATTTAGGGAAAAAGCTAAGAATGTGAGGAAAAAACTAGAGAACTGGGAGTTAGAGAGAAAAAAGGATCGCCCCGCCGAAAAGCTCCCCTTTGGGAAATTAGAGAAAAAAAAATTTAACCCTCTTACAAAAACCAAAAATTTAGAGGAAGGAGAAATGAGCTCTTTGCACTGTGCACTTTTCCCAAACCCACCAAATTTTAAACCTCCCTTCACAGAGGGGAAGACTTTCCCTTCATAAAACATCGGGTTTGAAAATACTGCCCCCCTCGGAAGGGCCTGCTGAAAACCGGGCTACCAGTTTAGGAATGTTTTTTTTCTGGTTAAACCCCTTTGGGAAATATCAAATGCAACTTTTGTTGCAGGATAAAATGAAATTTAAAAACCTCTGAAAAAGGAAATTTCCTTTTTAAAGCATATAAAAAAACCACTAATTCTTAGAGGAAAGATTTCGGAAATGCCTCTTAAACCCGGGCCCAAAAATTTTTCGGGCAGTTACGGTTTAACACTCTTCTTTTTGTTCGACTTTTGGTTTGAGAGTTCAGGAATTGATCCATTTTATGAATTCTTGGCTTCAGGGTTGCGGGCCCAGTTCCTAAACAGCTTTTCCCCCCCACCAGTTTAAAAAACATTCATTAGAGAATGAAAACCGATTAAAAAGCTGAGGAAGTTGCTGAGGCCCCTGACTTGTAAAATGAGGCTACAATTCCTATAAAGACCAAAAGGGTTCATCAACCTTAAGAAATAAAAGCCCTAGTAGAAAGTAAAGTACTTTTTTTTTTATCACACGGGGCCGTTTCCCCCCCCAAAGGGCGGGTGGCCCAAAAAAGAAAAACTTTCACCATCATTCCCCTCCATCATTGTCTTCCCAAAGGGGGGTTGTTTTTAAACTGCATTTTTTAAAAATTTAAAACCCATTAAACCCCCCTTCAAGTGCGGGCACTGAAATTTTTCCCATCCCCAAGGACTCAACCCGGGGCCGGGCGGGTTTTTCCCTAAACCCCCTTTCATAAATGTTACTTTGCCCCCAAAATTCCAAAAAGCCCCGTCAAGTATTAAAAAACCATTTTTCTCCTTTTCCCCTCCTATAAAACCCACGTTTTTTTGAATGCTTGCTTTTAAGCCAACCCCCCTGCAAAACAAAACCCCCTTTTAAAAAACCCCCCTCCCCTCCAACCTTTCTTACCCGACCCCTCCCCCGTTCCTTAAACTACGGGACTGTACCTCTTAAAGCACCTGTTTCGCTCCATTCTTTTCTACATGTCAGAAACCCCCCTCAAAAACCCCTTCCCAGCCCCCCTGGAAAAACAGTTTTTGGTAATCCCGCCCCCTCGCCCTTTAATAAATCAAACCCTTAGGGGAAAGAAAAAGGATTCTTTTTTTCCCTGTTTGTCATTTGTGTGGTTTTTTAAGGGCAAAAACGTCCAGTTTGTTTTTAAGGGGGTCCAAAAATTTTGGGAAGATTTTTTAAAAAGACATAATGCCAACCCCCCTTCTGTCGGGAAACATTTTAATGGCTTATGTATTCCCTTTTTTCGAGACACTGTTTAAGCGTTCCGTAACCTTAATGAAACCGCCCTCTGCTAAAATTTCGATATTTGGGGCCTTAAACAGGCTTTTCCTACCATCCGTTTTTTACATTGGGTTCTAAATGGTTCACAGGTTGGTCTAAAGGCCTTTCTACCCTCCCACACTTCTTGCCCCATACTAAAAGGTAATGTAAAAGGTGCCTTTTTTCCCTTTTTGAGGTTGACCTTTCTCACCAAAGATGGACAAAAGGGTTTTTCAGCCTCTCCCGGGAGAGTCAGAGGGGCCCCCTCGAAATTTAGATGAACAATGTCTCGGAGTTTCATGCGGGAAAAACCCCCAGTGATCCCTACCCCTCAAAAGTGAGGTAGTAGGATCCCCAAATTCCTTGTTAGTTGAAAATGAAGATATCACCCCCGGGATACTAAAAATTGCTTACAAAGGGTCAGCCCAAAGCCCAGGCTTCTCCTACTGTCCTTTCCTTTGTTTTTCCCCCCCGACTTAAAGCCTTTAGATATACCCAAAGAACTCCTTTGAAATTTTAAAAAGAAATTTTGGCCCTTTCTTTTCAGAATTGCCTTTAAAGGGCCGCAAAACAAAAAAAAGTTATTCAAAGGAAAAACTTTTCTTAAAAAATTTTAAAATTTATAAAAGGTATTTGTAAAAAGTCAGTATTCAAAAAAATTCAGATGAAATAGACTTTTCCCATTTTTTTTTGGTTCCAAGTCAATGCAGAGAAACCTTTTTTAAAAAAGGTTTAAATGCCCCTGCCAGTGCCCGGGACATTTTTTCCGCATCGAAAAACCCCTTAAAAAAAATTGGGGGAAACCTTTTTTTTGGCCAAAAAAAATGCCCCTCAGAGGGTCACTACCTATTGTGGGATCGTTTTAAAAAGGTTTGCCAATTTTCATCCCCCCCGCGGTACCAGGCGAGTACCTAGGTCAAAATCCCCGTTTTTACGGTACCTTTGAAAGGTAGTATTGACATCGTTGGTCCTTTATCCCATTTTCATCGGGGGGAAAATAGTTGATTATGCTTCGGTTTCCCTAAAACCCCTTCCCCTTATAGCCCATAATTTACTACAGAGGTGGTGAACCCCCTTTTATCCTTTCTTCTCCAGAGGGGGCCCACCCCCCTTGAAAAAATTTTTGTCTGCCGTGGGGACAAAAATTCCCACATCTAAATTAAATGAAACATCTCAACCAACTTGGGGAGTGAAGCCTTCTAAAACCACCCCCTATCACCCCAGCTGTAAGGGGAAAAGGATTGAAGCCCCAGCATTCAAATTCTCAAGCCCTTTTAAAAAAGGAAAATTTTGCTCCCTTAAACCTAAGGAGGGGGATCGTTTACCTACACTGTGTTTTGGTTTAAAAGGGGGGAATTCCCCTGATCTTTGGGGGTTTTCCCCCTTTTGAATTTTCTCTAGGGTAACGGGCCCCAGAGGTCCATTGCCCAAATCCTTCATGATTTTAGGGAAATAATGGGAGGAAAATTGCTGAGGTTCAGTTTCTTACCAGTTTCCCCTTGACCTTAACCCCAAACTTGAGGGACCTCGAATAGTTTCGAAAAACCAAAAGCTTGTCAATGGACCAGTACAAAACCCTTTTTTTATTTTCCCAAAAATCAGAGGGAAGTTTTTAAAGAGGGGTTTAAGTTCTGGTTTCTTTTGCCCCCCCATAAATCAAATAAATTTTTTGTAGCCTGGAAAAGTCCATAAAAAGTATTAAAAAAATTTTGGGGAAATTGACTCCTCAAAAAGTCAAAGGGAAACCCAAGCTTTATAATAACAAAAAAATCCCCTTTTTAAAAAATTTTTCCCAAAAAAATTCGGTTTTAAAAGCCTTTTAAAACTTTGACTTTGTTTTTCCACCCCGAACCCTTTATAAGGGGAAAATGAAGAATGTAAGGGGTTGGGAAATTTACCCCCCTAACTTAAAATATGATGAAACACAATTTACTTGGTGATCTTGACCACTCGGGGGCAACCAACTTAATTTTTAATTAATCTTTGGATGACCCAAAAAACATGAACTTCTTTAATGTGTGAGTAACTTTTCAAAACGTCTTTACTGAAAATTTTCCCCGGTGGGTTTCCTCCCGGTTTGTCCATAAGATTTAATTATTGATGGACAATCCGTTTAAAAGGAAATTAACCCAGTTCCAGTTCACCTTAGGGTGCAATTTGACAGAGAAGGGAGAAAAAATTAAATTTAAAACTAAAGATCATTGAACCTTCGTATCTGCATAAAGTCACCCGTAGTCATGGTTAAGGAGGGGAAAAAATTTTATAGACTTGCTATTGACTTCAGAGGCCTTAATGTATAACTCGGGGGATTTCTGAGGCCCATGGGCCCTTTAAAAGAAACGAAACTACACAAAAAATTTTTTGACGTTCCTTCTTTTCAGAGATTTAAAATTTAAAAGGCCCTATATCAAGTTAAAGTTTTTTGGGCCCCTCCTTCAAAACAGTACAAAACCCCCTTTTTCCCCACCCACCAAAGGGGGGGGGCTGAAAGCAGAAAAGAACTATGCCCTTCGGCTTTTGGTTTAAATGCCCCATTTTTACCCATTTTTGACGATGAAAAGGGGCTTGGGGAATATGCCCCAAAAGTTTCAGTTTTTTTTGATAACATTTACCTTTAAAGAAATCCCCCGTGGGGTAACAAATCCAAACATTAACCCCTCATTTTTGCTTAGGTTATGAACAAATGGCCTCACGCCAAGCCAAAAAAATCTTCTGTGGGTATAACAAATTGGAAAATTTGGGGCTGATACTTTCTAAAAACCCCCTCTGCAGGCCTCTCCACAGTAAGATCAAAACTTTATTAAATTTAAATTCCCCCCAAAAAACCCAAAATTTAGGGGTAGCCTCTTGGGTTTTGTAAATTTTTTTTGCAACCCTTTAAACCCAACCTCACTGATCTTACCCGGGTCTTATCTAATTTCCCTTTAAAACCCTCTGTGAAGGAACCTATTTAACTTTCCCACGTAGCTCAGGAAAAGCTTTTAAATGAGAATTTTAAAAATATCTTTTCCCAAAGAAACCCACACTTTTAAAAACCCGATATTAAAAAAACATTTTGTTTAAAAGGGAAATGAAGCCTCCAATAATGGCTTAGGTGCGGGGCTAATAAAAATACCATGATGGAAAATTTCCCTTTCCCCGTATGCTTCCTAACCGGAAACCCCTTTCCCCCCAGAAACAAGATACTCCACCAAAGAAAAGGAAAGTTTGGCTTTTGTGTGGGGGATCCCAAGCTTTAAAAATTTTTTTTACGGGGGAAAAAAAATTCATTTTTGAAACAGACAAAAACCTTTGAAATTTCCTAGAAACTTTTAAAAAGGGGAAAAAAAAAGTCCCTCTTAAGGGGGAAACCTTTCCACTCCAGGATTTTAAGTTCCTTTTTTTGTGTAAAATCAATTTTTCAATTTCCAAATTTTTCTTTCTGACTGGTTAAGTCATGACAGTCAGTAGAAGAAAATTTTTTGCCTTATTGGGGGCTTCCCCATGTTAGAAAAATTTTCTTTTGATTTTCTTCTTTTACCCCCTTTTCTGTAAAATCTTGGGATTGGGGGAAAAGGGTGAGGGAAAAATTCAATAGAAAAGGGGTAGCGAGGGAGTTTTATAGTAAAAAATATTTTATTTCCCGGGTTTCTTGTTAAAAGGTAGGGGAAGTCCCGCCTTCCCCCTATTCCCCCCTCTTTTTTTCCCCCCCCCAAAATGTTTGTTTGATTTCCGGGTGCTTGTTAAGGAAGGGTCAGTCACTCCCTGCCCCTTTCCCCTTTCCCCTTCCCCGTCCCCCCCCCCCAAAGGTGGTGTGGGGCTCCGAAAGGCTTTCGAAATTTTTAACAAACAGTGTCCCCCAACACCTGACCCCCCAAATTCCACGATATAAACCAAAATTTGCATTGATTCAAAAAGTAATTTTTTTCAATTTTATTTTTTTTATTTTTTTTTCAAATTTGGTACCCATTCATGTTTTTTTGTTTTAAAAATTTTCCGTTTTTTAAAAAATAAAGTGTTTTTTCTTTTTCTGTTTTTTTTTCTTTTTCTTTCAATTTAAATTTTCCCCGAGGAGGGCCAGGCCCCTTTGTAATTGACTGAATTTTTTAAAGGGCTGAGTAAGCCCCTTTACATGTTTCGTCTTTTTTGTGGCCAAATTTTTGTTCCCCCTTTATGAAAATTTAAAATTTTTCGGGGTTTTAACCCTATCTGAGTAATTGAAAATTTTTTTCATCGTTTGAACTTCTTTTTTGTTTTTTTTCAGCCCACCGAAAGGGGTTTGGGTTTTTTATTTTCCGTGGAGCCTTGCAGTGTTGCTTTATCGGTTAGGGCTTGGTTTTTCTTGGGGCCCACTTTGTTTTTTTTTTATTGAAGTTGAGTTTTTTTTTAATGCTCCCCCGTGGACCCAATCCATTATTTGGTCTTTGGGGGTTGGCCCATTCATGTTGAACCTCAATTATGTTGTGATCTGAGTAATTTTTTAAAGATATGGTGACATTTCGTACAAAATCATCAATTTTTTAGTGAAGAGAGGTCCCAGTGTAAATTTTCCAGTCTAGTAGGCCCCAATTTTTTGCTGGTTTAAAAATTTTAATTTTGGGGCCCTAGATTTAAAAACTTGTGGGGTTTGTTTAAAAAAGTTTATTATGCACCCCAAAAACCCTTCCCGTGGGCGGGGTCAAAAAATTACAGACATACATAATTGGGCCAGGGGGCTGGACCCCCAAAATTTTTTTAGCTGGGGCAAGTTACAGAGGTAATGAATTCACCCAAATTTGGGAAAAGGGAATGAATCACAATTTACAAAGGTAATGAAATCCCGGTAGGTCTAGTCACAATCATGACAAATTTCAAAGGGATTTACAGATTACAGAGGTACTTAAGGGTCCAGGGATGGGCTTTCAAAGTTGTGATGGCTGAAATAGGTACAAGGTAATGAATCACAAGTTACAAGGAAATTGAACCCTGTAAGATGGTTAGCTTGTGTGAGTGTGGTTTTCATCAGAGCTGCCCCCTGGTGTTATTACTGAAAACAATATTATTCGCTATATTCCTCAATTTTAGGTGCCTTAAGTTGAAATCCCCCAGGAGCAAGATGTTGGGTGCGGGGACTGGCAGATTTTCCAGACAGTGGTCAATTTTTAACAGCTGTTCCTGGAATTGCTGGGATGTTGCATCGGAGGCATGTGGGACTACCAAAATGACTAGGTTTTTGGTTCTCGATCTTTACTCCCTAAAACTTCCACTACATCATTTGAGGCATTTAGCAGTTTGGAATGGGAATTGGAATGGGATAAATGAGGCTGTTGGTCCATGAGCTCCCCAGTGACATAGTCTGTTATACAATTAAAGAAAAGGATTACCTAGTATCGACACAGCAATCTAGTTGTAAGTAATACCATCGCCCCCAGGCGACGTGAGACTGCCCCTTTGTTAGTGCTGCATTCAAGTTCAAAGTTAGTGAAAGGAAAGTTAGTCATCTTCCTTGTCGCATAAAACAAATCAGTCTCCCCCTTGCATCAGGGTTTGTCCATTAATTTTCGTCTGTGTGATACTGGGAAGATTGTCATAGCTAGATGTGGCAGCCCAAGCACTAATCATTCTCCTTTTGTAAGGGATGAGGGTGAGCGATCTGATCGTTCTGTTACCCATAAATTTTGTTTATGTCCCTCCATGCCCGGCTAAGTGGGGTTTGGCATTGAGACACTGATAAATTGTTCCCATTCTGTTGCCGCAGCTCTGTCATATGCTCTGTGTGATGAATGGTTTGGGAAAAATGACAGGTTGAAGAATTGAGACACTTATGCAACATATGGGAATCTTTATTGAAGAAACGTTTTGGCCACACAGTGGCAAAACTATTACACCATGATCCCCTCTCAAAGGCATTGCAAAGTCTGTGAATAATACATCTGTATTTTGTTTATCCTCTTGGCATCCCGGACCTTATCATAGTGGTCCAGTAGCTGGGAAATGGCAGGAGCGACCTGGCTTAAACCCATGTTGTCCTGGGTTGTTTTTAATTGATGGGTATCTAGGTGGTTGGCAATCTTAATTCTTAGAACCCTTTCAAAGATTTTTATGAAGTGGGTTTTTAGTGCTGTCGGTCTGCAGTTCTTTGCAACTGCTTTACTGCCACTTTTTGGAGTGGGGCTATGTCTGTTGTTTTTAGTGTGTGTGGGATGACCCCTGTGTCCATGCTCCCTCTCCATGAATGCTGAAGGCATGCGATAGGAACTTCTTGCAATTCTTGATGAACACGGGGTTTTCCCTGAGTCTGGGCCTGGGGCAGAGTGCATGGGCATGTCATTTATTGCCTTTTCAAAGTCTTGTGGAGTTATGATTTAATACCCGAGATTTTTGGTTGACCAAATTTTGGGTTTCAAATTTTAAAGAATTCATTGGGATTGTCGACCCTTAGTCTGGGCAGCGGCTCATGAAGTCATATTGGGACTTTAGTATTCACTCTTTCTTGGTTGTTTCTGTGTATGTCCTCCCACCCAAGCGGGGCCAAAATGGTGTTGTTTTCCCTTAGATTTTTGGGATAAAAGAAAAGTTTTTTTTTTTAAAAATTTCCTTTAGGCTTTTAGTTATTTCTGTGATTTTGTTTCTGTAAAAT